>JAOXYD010117755.1:0-11284 GCA_028565735.1 Pinacopodium congolense | reverse complement strand
GAAGAAAAAGAAAAGGATGAGAAGAAAGAAAAGAAGGCATGGAAGAAAGATAAATCCAAGAAAAAGAAAGTTATTTCGAAATCTAGCTATTCCGAAGAAGAAGAAGAAGAAGTGGCAAACATGTGTTTTATGGTACATAATAAGGTATGTTCTTCCCTTAATAAAGATGAATGTGATTACTCATGTGATGAAGTGTTAGAACACATAGAAGAACTAACAAGAAAAACAAGGAACTGCATGAAAAAAACAAAAGTATATTAGATGAGTTAGATGCATGCAAAATAGAAAATGAGAGCCTTAGAAAAGACATAAGTTTTATAAAAAAAGATAGTGATGAACTTGTTAATGAAAATAGATCCTTATAGAAAGAAATTAAGTCCCTTCAAGATTCTTTAAAAAAATTCAACAAAGGAAAAGGAAAACTAAAGACATTGTTAAATATTCAGAAATACAGAAATGATAAACATGATTTAGGATACAATAATGAATCATTTTGTTAAAGGGAAAATTCTAGAGGAATAAAGTTTATAAAAATTGCTCTAAATATATCTTGTAAATCTCAATCTCGACATCATGCATTTTTGTATACTCAAAAGCCTTAGAAATAGTTTCAAAGGCAAATAAATAATGGAAAATCATATGTGCAACCTAGACAGCATTTTCATAAAATTTATAATATATTTAGACCAAGAAATTATACTCCTCTATTTTGTTCATATTATGAATAACATGGATATATTTCTTATTATTTTTTATCATCTGAACAAATTCTCTAAAAGTTACAAAAACTATAATTTTTAAAGGACAAAAACAATGTAGATTCCAAAAGCTAGATATCTTTTCCTAATTTTTTCCCCGTTGTTTATTTTTGTTAGCTCTCTTGACTTACTGAAGTTTGTATTGTTGGGTTCATAGGTTTTGTCGATTGAACCACTGACATCGCTCGACCTGAGGTAGTTTGGTTGATCGGTAAATCAATTTTTTTCGTTAATTCATCTTGTGTTCTAATTGTGTGTGTTAAACCTTCAACCGTATTCTCAAAAACCTTATAATAGGTTTTTTAATTTTTGCTTGTAATTTTGTCGATGTAATTTTATTCAAATTTATAGTTTAAAAAGGTATGAGATAGCTATACTAACATCTAAGAACCTTAGATAAGATGGGTACCTAAATTGTTTTTTATTTGTCTTATAGGATAAGAGAAGAAACAAATGGTATGTAGATAGAGATTGTTCATGACATATGATTGAGGGCCTCTCACAGTTTATCACTTTCAAGAACAAGGGTGAATGATTCATCACTTTTTGGGATAATGCCAAGGGTAAGGTAATTGGCATTTGAAAGGTAGGTAAAGATAATTATCCTTTAATCAATATTTTTTTGCTTATTGAAGGCTTAAAACATAACTTACTCAGTGTCAGTCAATTATGTGATAAGAACTACAAAGTTAGTTTCGTAGGAGATGAGTGTGTTGCCTTTAAGATAGATAATGATAGTATTGTGTTCTTAGGAAAAAGGAAATGGAGTATTTACATTGTTGATTTATAATGTTTTACTGATATCAAAGATAAGTGTTTAATTTCCTTAATTGAATATGCTTGGACTTGGCACCAACTACTTGGACATGCAAGTATGGATCTTCTCTCAAAGCTTAATTCGAAACAACTTGTTAAAGTACTTCCAACCATAAAGTACGAAAAAGAAAAAAATTGTGGAATATGTTAAACGGGAAAACAAGTAAGAAGCTATTTTTAAAGCAAGAAATTGGTAACATCTTCTAGACCCCTTGAACTACTTCATATGGATTTATTTAGTCCTATTAGAGTAGCTAGTTTAGGAGGAAAATCATATGCATTTGTTATTGTTGATGATTTCAACGTTTTACTTGGGTCTTGTTCTTAAGTTCGAAAGATGAATGTTTTAAATCGTTTATAAGTTTTGAGAAGAAAATTTAAAATGAGAAGTCCTTATCTATTACATCCATTAAAAGTGATCATGGTAGAGAATTAAAAAATGATATGTTTGAATGTTTTTGTGAAGATCATGGCATTATGCATAATTTTTTTGCACCTTGGATATATAAAAAAAACGGTGTAGTAGAGAGGAAAAATAGATCTTCATAAGAAATGACATGAACTATGATAAATGAATATGATTTGCCAAAATATTTTTAGGCCGAAGTCGTTCCAAGTGCATGTCATACCATTAATAGGGTGAACATTTGACATAAATTAGACAAAACCCCTTATGAGCTTTGGAACGACAAGAAACCAAGAATTAGTCATTTCAAAGTTTTTAGTTACAATGCTACATTTTGAATACAAAGGATAGTTTAGGAAAATTCTATTCTAAAACAAATGAAGGCTTTTTTTTTTAGGATATTCTTTATTTAGTAAAGCATATAGAGTTTATAACAAGAACTCTCATATCGTTGAAGAGTCTATGTATGTTATTTTTGATGAAACTAATCCTTTTGAAAGAAAGAAAGTACTTGAGTTTGATGATGCATATTTATCCAAGGAATTAGAAAACCTTTCACTTGAATAAAATGGACAAACATCACAAATTGTTGAACCGAGTAGAGAAAGAGGACACGAAGAGCTACCAAGAGATTGGAAATACAAGAAGGATCATCCCATGAATCAAATTATAGGTGACGTTTACCAAGGGGTAACCACTAAATCTCAATTTAATTTATCTCATATTGATTTCATTTCAAATATTAAACCTAACACAATAAAATAAGCTCTAGATGATGAGAACATGATTTTATCAATAAATGAGTAATTGGAACAATTTGAACAAAACAAAGTTTGGATCTTAGTTCTTAAACATGTAGATCATCCTATAATAGGTATTAAATGGGGTTTTAAGAATAAACTAGATGAACAAGGTAACATCGTTAGAAACAAAGAAAGACTAGTGGCTAAAGGGTATAACCAAGAAGAAGGAATAGACTATGACAAGACGTTTACTCCTGTAGCTAGATTAGAGGCTATTATACTATTTTTTGCATCTGCATCTCACATAGGTTTTAGACTATTTTAAATGGATGTCAAAAGGGTGTTTTTAAATGGCCTTATTTAAGAAGAAGTGTATGTTGAACAACCCCCCAGTTTTGAACATCATGATTCATTCGAACATGTTTTTAAACTTTCTAAAGTATTGTATAGTTTAAAGTAATCACCTAGAGCTTGGTATAATAGATTAAGTACTTTTTTACTTGACAATGGTTTTGAAAAAGGGAAAGTAGACACCACCTTATTTATTAAGAAAGATCACAATGCTTTATTAATTGTTCAAATATATGTTGATGACATTATTTTTTGGGCTACTAATGAATGTTTGTGTAAAGAATTTACTAAGTGTATGAGTAGGGAGTTCAAGATGAGCATGATGGGAGAATTAAACTTCTTCCTCAAACTCCAAATCAAGCAATTAAAGGATGGAATTTTTATAAATCAATCAAAGTATACACTAGAACTCTTTAAGTGTTTCGGTATGTATCAAACAAAGCCCTTAGGCACTCTTATGAACATATCCACCAAATTAAATAAAGATAAAGATGAAAAAGTAGTAGATGAAAAACTATATCAAGGTATGATAGGTAGTTTATTATATTTAGATATTAGTAGTCCTAAAATTTTGCTTAATGTTTGATTATGTGCATGCTTTCAATCTGCTCCTAAAGAATCACATTTACTAGTTGTTAAACATATTTTACGCTATTTAAGTGGAACGTTGCATTTGGGCCTTTGGTATCCTAAAAATGATTGTTTGTATTTAATTGGCTATTCTGATGTTGATTATGTGGGTAGTTTGCTAGATAGAAATCTAGTGCATGCCCTTTTTTAGGAAGTGCATTAGTTTCGTGGTTTTGTCAAAAATAGAATTCTGTTGCATTATCTAAGACAGAAGCCAAATATGTGGCTGCCTGTAGTTGCTATACTCAAGTCTTATAGCCTAAATAACAACTTAAAGACTATGGTTTGCATCTTCATAGAATTCCCATTTGATGTGATAACATAAACACCATTTTTTTGAATAAGAATCTCATCCAACACTTTAGGACTAAACATATTGAAATTCGTTATCATTTTATTCACGATAATGTGCAAAATAGAGATATTGAACTTGTTGATACATTGCATTAACTAGCAGATATCTTTACTAAACCGTTGTGTGAAGATCATTTTTTTACTATTAGAAGGGAAATTGGTATGATCAATGGTCATTTTCTTTAAATTCTATGTTTACACCATTTGTGTTGATTATAAAAAAGGGGGGAGATGTATGTGATATTGATATTATGCATGAGTTTAGGGGGAGCCAGATATACATGTAGTGAGGGGGAGTTGGTTAAATATGAAACTTGAACTCTGATTGTATTTATTCTATTGATTGTGTTATTTCAACATCACTTAGTTTTATCATCAATAAAAGGAAGAGATTATTGAAAAAAAGGAGGTTCCACCCAAATTTGGATGATGACAAAACACTCTTTTTACTAATTTATTTGTTTAAAGAATGCTATAAAGATAGGTACATCCGAAGTAAAATGTTGATCACGGTGTAACAATCACTACTAAATGAAGATTGATCGATCGAATAGAGATCAGTCGACTGAAGGCATCAAAACAAAGACCAACTACCAGTAAATCGAATGAAGAAAAACAACGAAGACCGGCTAATCAAAGGTGTATATTTGGTCGACCGAATGAAGAAGATTACATATAGTAGATTATCAGGAACGGTAATATTACATAACGGTCTGACAAGGTAGAATTATATGATATTTTGATATGTATTTCGATATGAATTCAACTCTATTTTAGTTCCTAAATGCTTATTTTGTGTTTATATTATGTCTTAATGAAAATTTAATTATTATACACAAACTTATATTGAAAAGAAGAAGATTAAAAAGGAATTGGAGCCATTGACGAGAAGCTTGGCAATTGAATTAAGAAGTCTTGCATTTTAAAGGAGAAAAAATGACTTTAACATGAGAAGAATACAACAACTAGTAATTCAAAGGAGGGCTGGACGTATTTGTTAAGTGTGGCATAAAACAACACCGTTTGATGGGAACATGCATGGGCTTTAATGAACAAAAGACCTAAAGAACAAAAGACAAGGAGGAAGGTATTTAGTGGGGGGTGATGTCTGACTTGTAAATAGAAGGACTTAATCCTTTTATATCCACAATAATCCAATCAATGGTTCCTATATGATCTCGGAATGCTCTTAATCGATTGTCTTCCATATTTTTAGTTAATGATGAAGATATGATGACAAGTAACCATGATAAGGGACTCAGAAAAGCATATTTAAGGTGTGATGGAAGAGGCTTTAATTCTAACTCTAGTGGCTCCTCTATTAATGGTTTGGCAAAGACTTGACTGGTCTTTCTAGTTTCTCAAAATTTTTAAAAGGATTCCAGTTTGAAGATACCATTGTTACTTCTAAAGAACTTATGACCTCACTTATTTCTTATTTAAATCCAAAAATTGAGAATGAGTTAACACTTTCTACAAAGGATCAGGACATAATACAATAGAAGGGTTGCTCTCAAAAGGCTTAACTCCTATGAAATTGCAACAATCATAATCCATTGGATGTTGTATTGCTTTAAAAACATTAAATTCTATCTCTTCATCTTGGACTCTTAAAATTAGCTTACCACCATTCATATCAATTAGTGCCCTAGCCATATCCATAAATGGTCATCCAAGAATAATGGGCACCTTAATATCTTCCTCCATATCTAGTACCAGAAAATCCATAGGAAAAATGAACTTATCCAATTTTACTAAAATATCCTTGATAATTCCTCATGGATAGGTAATAGATCTGTTTACCAATTGTAATGAGACTATTGTAGACTTTGATTCTTCTAACCTCAGTTTCTTATTGATAGATAAGGGCATTAGATTTATATTTTCTCCTAAGTCCATCGATGCCTTATCTGTTTGCAAGTTTCCTATTTTACTAGGAATGGTAAAACTACTAAAGTCCTTGAGCTTAAGAGGTAATATCTTTAAAAAGATTGTAGAACATTCTTCATTTAATTTCACAGTCTTATAATCTTTCAACTTTCTCTTCTTAGACAAAATATCCTCTAAAAATTTGTCATAGTTAGGCATTTGAGCAATGACTTCTGTAAATGGGATATTTATATGCAATTTCTTAAACATCTCTAAACATTTCCCAAATTACTTATCAAGATTGGCATTCTTTAGCATTTGAGGATAAGGGATTCAAGGCTTATATGGTTCTAGAATTTGATCAATAAATAGCCTATAGGGTCAATCTTCTTCCTCATTTATTCCTTACCCATTTCTTTGTCATTCTCCTTTTCTATTTCCACCTCTTCTTTTTTCTCTTGACTTCTATCCTAACTCTTCACTACCTACTTCCTTTCCACTATTAAGGATAATAGCTTCACATATTCTCTTGGATTGGGTTAGTGTTGCTAGGTAACTAACTTGGAGTACGCTCTCTCATAAGATTAGCTAACTAACTCACTTGGATAGCTAAGTCCCTTATTTTACTTTGCATTTCTTACCTAGTCTCTTGAATGTACCTGAACATGGTTTCATTAACATTAGACTTCTTTTGCACAAGTTGATTTACTCCGAACCCAGGAGGAGGGTTCCTTGGAGGATTGGCTAAACAATTTTAATGGTTTAAATTGTTACACCATGAGAAATTGGGATGGTTTTTTCCATCCATGAATGTAAGTATTTGAAAATGGGTCTCCTTTTTGCCTATTAGAATTCACATATTAAGTTTGGCCAGGGTCATAAACAAAAGGACTTCCTACTTGCTAATATGAAGATATATAGGTAGTGCTACCACAATTCTCATAAGCTACAGAACTTCCATAAGAATTACTACAAAATTTCCTTTCTAAGCTCTCCACTTGCTTACTTAGAACTGCCAATTAAGATATTAATGTTGTAGTGTCATTTATAGCATGAACTCCTAATGGCTTTCTTGTATTTTGTTCAGAATTGTATTGAAATTTATTGGTTGTCATATCCTCTATTATCATAAAAGCTTCATCTGTAGTTTTTCTCATTCAATTTCCTCCTATTGCTCAATCTATCATACTACAAGTAGATGGGATGAGTCTAGTATAAAAAATATCAACTTGACCATAAGTACTAAAATCATGATTTGGACACTTTTCAACAATTTCCCTATATCGTTCCCAAGCTTCATACAAACTCTTACTTTCATACTAGGAAAAGGAATATATGTGATTCTTCAATTTTTCTATCTTAGCTTATGGAAAGAATTTGACTAAAAACAAGTTAATCAGATCATTCCAAGTTGTGATGGAACCAGACTGAAAGTATTTAACCAAGCTTTAGCCTTGTCCCTTAGAGAAAAAGGAAACAACTTCAGTTTGATTGCATCATCAGACACACTTTGGCTTCTAAAGAGATCACACACATCTGTAGAACTAGCTATAAGTCTAGTTCTATTTCCTAACGTCAATTCGATCATTATAGGTTATCTATCTTTTCTTAGGACCTAGCAACTAAATTCTCTTAAAGCTCCATTTCTAAAGGATTTGATTCTATTGGACCTTTACTAGATGTTGTGGTGGCCTTAGATTCCTTTTTCTACCTACCAATTGTTCTTTTAAGTGTAGGATCAAAATTAAATTTCTTGGGCTTTTGGCTTCGAGTTTTCATACATGTCTAAAGAAAAAAATCAAATAAAACATGTACTAAACAATAAAAGCAAACACATGAAAGAAAGTAATACACATTTAAAACAACATCAACAAAGCAATATACAATATTAACAGTATTTATAAAATTTAGAATAATTGACACCAATATTTTGGTAGTATTTCAATTATTTGAAATCCTCAACAATAGTGCCAAAAACTTATTATTGGTTGGTTTAATTTAAATTTATCCTCAATTAGTTACTAAATAATTCAAGTACAATTCCTTAAAATGATTTCAAAACCAACAAATATGGTGAGTATATTGATCAATAAGTAATAAAGTAAAGTATTTTTAAGACCTTAGAATGTCAAACCTACAGGGAAAGTGTGAATACTAAGTCACTCAGATTACAATTATCTAGAGAAGCTTAACATTGTAAATTAATTAAAGCTAAAACAACTAAACTAAACTAAAAACTTCTAAACTTTGCAATGGAATTCCAGATTGCTTAAAATTTGACAAATTGATTGATTATCTAAGGATTAGGCCATAAATGACTTAACTAAGTTAGGGAAAGTTGAAACTTCTAATATGGGGTCTTCAGTAATTCAAGACAATGCTATGGTTAAGTTAATTCCTTTTCTCTAACATTCCTATTTTATGATTTGGTCCACCTGCAGCCATAGGAAGTAGGTTTAAAGTTCAAGAAGTTCTAATCCTAAAATGGCCTATTTTAAGACTAGTACCCTCATGATTAATCAACCAATTGTCATGTATTAATTAAACTCATATTGCTTACTGATTTTTTCAATGAATTAAGTGATTCCTCTTGTATTTAACCATGTAGCATCTTATCTTAAGTGGCCAACTTAAAACATGCCTTAAAAACTCAAATAAATAAAGATTATCATCCAAACATGTTTTAAAAACTTAATCAAATCATTAAAGAAACTGCCTGGTAAGCTTCCTAGCACAATTGAAACCAATCCTAAGGAGCATACAAAGGCAATTACATTAAGAAGTGGAAAGGAGGTTGGGAGTGAAAGGAAGAAGGTAGAAGAGAAAGGTAAGCAAGTAATGGTAGAAAGTGAAGAAGATAGAGAAAAAGAAGGGCATGACAGAAGAGAGAAAGTACTAGAAGAAGAGAAGAACAGAGAGAAAGAAGATGAGGGTGCAAATTCAAACAAGCCACCTAAGTTATTTACTGATCCAAATATATAACTCTACAAGCCTAGGATCCCATACCCTCAACAATTGAAGAACACTAATTTAGATAAGCAATTTGGAAAATTTTTGGAGATATTTAAGAAGCTACATATCAATATTCTATTTGCTGAAGCAATTACCCAAATGGCTTTATATGCGAAGTTTTGAATGAAATCCTGTCTAAGAAGACAAGGTTAGAGGAGTATGAGACAGTTAAGCATAATGAAGAGTGTTCGGCTATCCTACTGAAGAAGTTACCTCTAAAGATCAAGGATCCTGGTAGCTTTACCATTCCTTGTACAATTGGTAGCTTACAAATTGATAGGGCTTTGATGGATTTAAGAACAAGCATTAATTTGATGCCCTTATCAAATTTCAAGAAGTTAGGATTAGAGGAACCAAAACCTACTACAGTCTCACTGCAATTGGTTGATAGATCAATGCTTTATCCAAAAGGGATTATTGAAGATGTTTTGGTTAAAGTTGATAAGTTAATATTTATTGTTGATTTTCTTGTCTTTGATATGGATGAGGATAGTAAGGTGCTTATCATTTTAGGATGACCATTTATGGCTATTGCTAGGGCACTAATTGATTTACATAGTGGAAAGCTCATTCTCAGGCTTTAGGATGAAGAGATTGAATTTAATGTTTTTAGAGTGATGAAGCATCCATCCACCCTGGATTCATGTAACTTCATTTGAGTTCATTATACTCCCATTGATCTATTTCACTACCTTTGTTTAGATGCATGTAAAAGGCTTTAATCCATTCAAATGTTGAAGAAGAAGAAGGATAGGAAGTTAAGGAAGTAGTAAAGGATTTAAAAGTTGGAAAGGAGTATTCTAATTAGATACAATCTAGAAGGTTTAAGCCTTTGGATAGTGAAGAACCTCCAACTCTTGAACTAAAACCTCTCCCTACCAATTTGAAGTATGCATTTTTAAGACCTCCATCCTAGTTACTTGTTATTATTTCATCATCATTAAGTGATACGACGGAGGAAAGATTGTTGAGAGTTATGAGGGAGCATCAAAAGCCTATAGGATGGACCTTCACAGATATTAAAGGATTAAGTCCTTTTATTTGTACTCATCGTATATTCATTGAAGAAGGAAGTAAACCTTTGGTCCAACCTTAGTGTAGGCTAAATCAAAACATGAAGGAAGTGGTAAAGAATGAAGTAGTTAAACTCCTTGATGCTAGTATTATTTATCCTATTTCTGACTCTACATGGGTTAGTCCAGTTCAAGTAGTGCCAAAGAAAGGAGGAACTACTATCATGAATAATGAACAAGAGGAGTTAATTGCCACAAGGTAATTGATTGGCATATGTGCATCGATTATCGTAAGTTGAATGACGCCACGAGAAAGGATCACTTTCCTTTTCCCTTCATTGATCAAGTAATAGAAAGGTTATCTAGGCATAGTTTTCATTGTGCTTTAGATGGATATAGTAGTTACTTGCAAATTCTTGTTGCCCCGGAGAACCAGGAAAAGACGACCTTTACATGTCCATATGGTACCTTTGCTTATCGTCACATGCCTTTTGACTTGTGTAATGCACCTGCTACCTTTCAACATTGTATGATAGCCATTTTTACGAACATGATTAAGTCATGCATTGAAGTATTCATGGATGATTTTTCTGTATTTGGTATATCGTATTCATGGATGATTTTTCTGTATTTGGTACATCCTTTAATGCAAGTTTGCAAAATCTCAAGAAGGTACTAAAGAGATGTGAAGAAACCAATCTAGTTCTGAATTGGGAGAAATGCCATTTTATGGTGCAAGAATGCATAGTGTTGGAACATAAGATTTCAAGTAAGGGTATTTAAGTAGATCCAGCAAAAGTGGAAGTTACTGCTCAACTACCCCCTCTGAATTCAGTTAGAGCAATCCGAAGTTTTCTTGGACATGCTGAATTCTACAAACGATTCATTAAGAATTCTTCCAAGATAGTGTTGCGTTGCTTAGGTGACTTTAAAATGATGGGTGATTTTGAAATGATTTAATTTAAAACCAACGGACTTTTAAGGCAAGTGCACCTATCACAAAAGTAATAAAGTGGAGTATTACTTCAGACTCCGAGTGTCAAACCTACGGGGAATTAGTTACTTAATTACCAGGTTGATTGGATTACAATTATTTAGGTAAAATTTAGAGAAATTGATTTAAATTTGGAAAAGGCTTAAAATTGACTACTTTAGCTTAAACACTTTAAAAACAATTTTTGATTGCTTCTGAAAAATTCTTAAGATTAAAAAATGTGTAAATGAGCTATGGATTAGATGATTGATGATTTATTTAAGTTTAAAAACAAATTTAATGTCTGATTAAAGTCCTTCACAAAATCAAAACAAAGCTATGGTTAAGACTTTGCTTTT
>JAOXYD010117734.1:0-11285 GCA_028565735.1 Pinacopodium congolense | reverse complement strand
GGTATGGTCCAGGTCAGGCAGGTCGGGTTATCGGGTCGGGTCAATTTTTGACATCCCTAGTTGAAACTAGTGTGAATCTTAGACCAATTCAACCTGAAAATATTACTAATAAGGAGAGATACCAACAACTGGTTGGGAGATTAATATATTTATCACACACTAGACCTGATATAGCTTTTTCCGTGAGCTTAGTGAGTCAATTTATGCATTCTCCAGGCCAAGAACATTTGGATGCTGTATACAGGATACTACGATATCTTAAAGGAACTCCTGGGCAAGGTTTAATGTTTTGAAAGCAAAACAATCTTCAAGTCGAAGTCTATATTGATGCTGATTGGGTAGGTAGTGCAATTGATAGAAGATCAATTTCAGGCTATTGTACGTTTGTTGGTGGTAACTTAGTAACTTGGAGGAGTAAGAAAAAAAGTGTTGTTGCAAGAAGCAGTGCTGAAGTTGAGTTTCGTTCAATGGCACATGGAATTTGTCAAGTTTTATGGATTAAAAGGCTACTGGAGGAACTGCAAATTCCTATTTTAGTCCCTATGAAAGTGTATTGTGACAACAAAGCTGCAATTGCAATTGCTCACAACCTTGTTCTTCATGATAGAACAAAACATGTTGAGGTTAAGAAACATTTCATCAAGGAGAACATTGAAAAAGGATTCATTTGTGTTCCCTATATTCCAACATCTCAACAGATAGCTGATATTCTCACAAAGGGATTACACAAGAGGCAGTTTAATGTTCTAGTTACCAAGCTGGCTATAGATGACATGTACAAGCCAGCTTGAGGGGGAGTGTTGGGAAATATCCAGTTGGATATCTCCTAGACAGCTGGATATATCATAGATATTATTGACTCCTAAAAATTAAGAAGTCAGATTAGTTAGGATATTATGTATATATACTAGTTTCCTAGAATAGCCCTCTGTATTTCTATATATTCTTGCACCTATGTATTGACCTCAAAAAGAGTATACAATTGTTTAGAATTTCAACAATATAGTACGGTATTGTGTCTAAACTAGGAAATAATAATTTGTACAATAACAACTAGCATAATTTGATTTAGTTGATTTCTAGGGATTGAGTCTAAACTAGGAAACAATGATTTGTACTAATCTGATTTAGTAACTCAAGGATTTGATTTAGCTTAATTCTAGGGGCTAATTTCTTAACTAAATCTCTCAGTTCATATCTTCCAACACTCCCTCTCAAGCTGGCTTGAAAATATCTTCCATAGCTAGTTTGCCTACTAGCACATTGAATTGCTTGCTAGGAAGTCCGTTTGTGAGAATATCACCCACTTGTTGAGTTGTAGAAATATAGGGAATGCATATGAGTCTATTGTCAACCTTTTCCTTAATAAAATGCTTGTCTACTTCTATGTGTTTGGTCCTTCATGAAGAACAGGATTGTGTGCAATTGAGATTGCAGCCTTGTTGTCACAATAGACTTTTATAGGTATAGAAACAGGAGCCTTCAATTCTTCTAGGACTCTTTTTATCCATATAGACTCGCAAATTCCATGAGCTAAAGCTCTGAATTTTGCCTTTGCACTACTTCTTGCCACCACGCTTTGTTTCTTACTCCAAGTCACTAGGTTCCCTCCAATAAAAGTACAATATCTAGAGATTGACCTTCTGTCAGTTTTTTCTCCAACCCAATCTACATCAGTAAACACTTCCATTTGGAGGTTATTCCTCTTTTGGAACAATAGTTCTTGCCCTGGTGTCCCCTTTAGGTACTTTAGGATTCTATAAGCTGCCTTAAAATGAACTTGGTCGGGTGAGTGGATGAACTGGCTTATCATGCTCACTGAAAATGCAATGTTTGGACTTGTGTGTGACAGATATATCAGTTTTCCAACCAGCCTCTGGAACTTGTTTCTGTCAATTACATCCTCAGGATTAGCAGGGCTAAGCTTTACATTTGGTTCTACTGGTGTATGAATAACTTTACACCCCAGTAGCTCGGTTTCATCGAGTAAGTCTAAGATATACTTTCTTTGATTTATAACGATGCCCTTCTTTGTTCTAGCAAACTCCATTCCTAAGAAATACTTCAGTGTTCCGCGGTCTTTGATTTCAAAACCTTGAGCTAGTTTCTTCTTTACTCTTTGTATCTCTACCTCGTCATCACCAGTGATAATAATATCATCAACATACACAATTAACATAGTCAATTTGCCTTCTTCTGATCTTCTGTAAAACATAGTATGGTCAGCTTGACTCTAACAATACCCATGACTTTTTATAGCCTTTCCAAATCTGTCAAACCATGCTCTAGGGGACTGCTTTAGGCCATATAGAGATTTCTTCAGTTTACAAACTTTATCCAGTCTATAGGTACCTTCAAAACCAGATGGTAAACACATGAACACCTCTTCTTTTAGGTTTCCATTTAGGAAAGCATTATTCACATTTAGTTGGTGTAGCTGCCAATCAAAGTTCATAACTAGGGATAAAAAAATTCTGATTGTATTTATCTTTGCTACTGGAGCAAAGGTTTCTTGAGAGTCTATTCCATAGGTTTGCATAAACCCTTTAGCTACTAATCTCGCCTTTCTCCTTTCAATACTGCCATTGGCTTTAAATTTGATTGCGATTAGCCATTTACACCCAACTAGCTTCTGGCCCCTAGGTATATTAACTAGATCCCATGTCTCATTCTTCTCTAAAGCATTCAATTCTTTCATTACAATTGAGTACCAATCAGGATCATCTAGGGCTTCCTGAATTTTCTTTAGAACGAATAGGTCAGTGATCTTAGTAACAAATGAACCATGATTTTGGGATATTTTACCATAAGATAAGTGTTGAGACAAAGGATGAGTAGTACAAGACCTTTTAACTTTCCTAAGGGCTATAGGCCAGTAATGATTAGCAGATAATTCAATAGAGTTCCCTATAGGAATACTAGATTCATTTTCATTGACAATAATAGGCAAAGTAGCAGATGCATTACCTGAATTTTGAGTGTTGCTAAGTTCAGTCTTCGGGGAATAAGATTTGCCTTGAGTGGTATTCAGTTCTGGATCCACTTGTTCATCCACTTATGCCTGAACTTTACTCCTTAGTTAATGTCTCTTCTTTGTATACACCAGAAGCTCATTGTTTTTGTCCCTAGGGATAGATTGAAGTGTTTCTCCCTCTGATGTAGGATCTTTGTCACTATCTATAGACAAATTAGATTGATTGGTTCTAATTTTACCTTGTATTTCTAGGTTGCGTTGACTCTCTATTATTGTTGTTGGTAAGGGATTAGGTATAATGTCCTAGAAATTTCCTTCCTCAGCGCTTATACTCTCCCTTTGAAGGAAATATTTTTGATTTTCCAAGAAGGTGACATCCATAGAAACAATTGTTTTCCTAGTTATAGGATTATAGCATTGTAATCTTTTTGATTAGGGGCATAGCCTATAAACACATATTTGGCAGCTCTAGGATCAAGTTTAGATTGTCTTGTTGAGTGAATATAGACGGAACACCCAAAAACTTTGAGGGAAAGGTTAGAAACAACCTATTATCAAGAAAACTTTTATGGAACACATTTAATGGGGAGTTGTAGTTTAACACTCTGTTGGGCATTCTATTAATTAGATATGCAGCAGTTAGAGCAGACTCACCCCATAGATACTTAGGTATATCTATAGAGAACATTAGGGCTCTAGCTACTTCCAGTAAGTGTTTATTTTTCCTCTTAGAAATACCATTCTGCTGTGGAGTGTTCACACATGTAGATTGGTAAATGATCCCTTTCTTTTTTAGGAAACTGCCTAAGATCTCATTCATATACTCAGTTCCATTACGAGAGTGTAGAATGCATATTTTAGTTTGAAATTGTGTTCTAATCATGTTATAGGAGTTTTGAAATATGAGAGCAACTTCCGATTTTTCACTTATTAAGAAGACCCAACACAATCTAGTGTAATCATCAATAAAGGTTACAAACCATTTTTTTCCATTGTTAGTTTTTATCTTTGATGGACCCCAAAAATCACTGTGAATTAAGTACAAAGGTTTAGACGGCTTATAAGACTTCAAAGAGTAATTGCGTTTATGACTTTTAAAAAGAATGCAATTTTCACAAACAACCTTTGAATAATCAATATCCTTAAACAACTGAGGTAACAAAATTTTAAGATAATTGAAGCTAGGATGACCTAATCTATTATGCTATAGTAGGATTTAATCTTTAACTATGGTAGAACAGACACTAGTGTAGCCATGAGCCATTTTATTCTCAGAATCCTCATCAACAAAGTAGTAGAGTCCATCCTTAAGTTTAGCACTGCCAATCATCTTCCCCGAGGTCTGCTCCTGAAATATGCAGTGAGAATCAAAGAATGTGACTGTGCAGTTAGAATTTAGAGCTAGCTTGCTTACAAATAGAAGATTGCAAGCAAGCTGGGTATTTCAAAAGTGGGGATATCTTATGTGACAATTGCTTAACATTGATCCTTATGATAAGTTCCAAGATATTTCAAGGGTAGGAATATCTTATGATATTTATTTGGGTTATTCAAAGAGTGGGAATACCTAGTGTGATATGCATTATGCACAAGTCCTAGAAAAAAGTGCCAGTGTGTTTTTAAGAGTGAGGAATATCTTATGTGATTCATTCTGATGAGATATTTTCCACGAGAATAGTGGATGGACTGTTGAGTATATCTTTACCAGGTGAGCAGGACTTTAAATTAAAACTTGAAATCGAATGTGAAACAAAGATATAGAAAATGAATAAAAATATTGATAATTGTTACATATTATGATGTGATTGATTACTTGGAAGGATTATGTTATAATTTTTATGTTTTGTAGTGATATTGATTGTGTGATTGGGATTGTGCTAATGTAATTTAATTATAAAAACTACAGTATGGATTTTCTATATCATTGTATATTATATGATTGGTACATTCTTATTATCCCTTATTATGTTGACAACTCATTCCTTTCCATCTAATTTTTTCTTGAAATATTTGATAGATTTTATTTTCTCCTAATTTTTTAGTCTTGATTCATAGATCAAATTAGGTAGGTTAGTTAGCTGAGGATTCCATAGAGTTTATTTTTTCTAGTTTGAGACAATAGGGATTGTGTATTTATTAAATAAGCACTCTTCAATGTAGAATTGAGATAATTATTATTGATTACGAAAGTTTAATACATTAAATGGTGAATTTAGGGTTATTTAGAAATTTATTTATAGAATTAGTGTTAATATGAATTAGAAATTCAATATGAATTCAAAATCGAGGAATGTGGAAGAAGGGTGATGTTATATTAAGTTATATCAGAGCATATGGATTTAGGAATAAAATTTTAATGTGTTACATTATGTGGTATCATAACAAGCTATAGTTTTAGGGATAAATTGAGTAGGTTTGTCTAATGATGTGACAGTTGATCTAGAGGTGAATAATGAAGAGTTGGTTAATGTGAATCACGTTATTACTTAATCAAATAGGTTCTAGCAAAATGCTCCCTTGCATTTATATGGTGCATATTAAGGGAGAGAGTTAAGAGGATAGTCATTTCATATACAATCATTTATGCCCTTTTCTTGTAGAGATTTTTAATTTTTTGTAGATAGTATTTATCATAGTTTTGGAGATATGAGATATAGGTTTTAGAGTCGGTGATATTAAGGAAGGTTAACTTGAGCATTCTAAAATGTAAGAGAAAGATTAAAGTCTTAATCTAGATTTTGAAATTTGATGAAGTTACATGCACTATTTTGACAAAAAGGCTATGAAATGGAATTATAGAGAGATTTTTAAATTAGAGAGTGAAATGGTTGATATATACTTTAATAGATAAAAAACTCTAGGAAACTAAAAAAATAGTGTTTAAGTTAAAATTTGATACTTGTAGAACATTATTTGACGATTTTCGTGAAATGAGAAAAATGAATCTAATACAAAAACTTTTGGAGAGTATCATAGAGTGGAAATAATTTTGATGATTCTTATATGAATGAGATAGTAAGATTAGTTAAAGTGTTAGTGTTTCTTATTTTAGATCAAGATCTTTGTTTTACTTATCAATATTGGATAAGTTTACAGTTAGCTTTAGATATAAAGTTAAATTTAAGTCCAAACTTTCACTCAAAAGCAGTTGGCAATTTGATTGTACAATTCAAATATCAAAGAATAAGATGTAGGCTTATATGTTAACCTTAAAGAAATTTTGGATTGATATTTGTTTTGGATTGATATTTTTTTTAGTGTAAATAAATAAAAAATAAATAATGAAAATGAAATAATTCAAATTAAAATAAATATTTAGGTGCCTCCTAAGAGTGCTTCTTTAATGTCATTTTAGCTAAACGAAAAAGTTATTTGACATACTTAGAGTAAATTGGCTTAGCCAGCTCAATTTCTTCCATAGTCTCAACCTATAAATTCTCATAATGAGGTTTCAATTGGTGGCTATTAACCTTAAATACTTTTAAAGTATCCAAGCTCTGAATTTCTATGGCACCATGTGAGAAAACATTAGTAATAGCAAATGGACCTATTCAATGAGATCATAATTTTTTTTTTAGAAAAAGGCTTTAATTTAGGGTGAAAAGAAGGACATTTTGATCTATAAAAAAATTCATTTCTAACTAGGATTTTGCTGTGAAAGGTTTTAATCTTTTTTTTAATATAAAATTAACACTTTTATAATCGTCATTATATATCTCTTCCAACTCTTATAGTTGCAATTTTTGATTATTTCTTTCCTCAATTTAATCCAAATTCCATTGTTTGAGAGGCCAAATACGTCTTATATTGTAATTTTATAGAAAAATAGTAAGGTTTTCTAAAGACTAACATGTATGGTGACATATCAATAGGAGTCTTGTACACTATCATTTATGCCCATAATGCATCGTCCAAGTGTAAACTCTAGTTTTTCTTGATATGATTAACCACTTTCTCCAACTTTATTTGATTTTCCTATTACAAACCTTCTCTTGTCCACTTATCTGATGAACTTTGATGTGTAACACCATATTTATTTAATAAAATCTCAACAATTTGATTGGATAAATTAGTTATGTTGTCATTGATTATTGTTTTAGGTACTCTAAACCTGACAAAAAATTTAGACTTGACAAAATTGACAATAACTTTAGTATTATTAATATGAGTAGCCTTAGCTTCCACCCACTTTGAAACGTGATCCATAGCGACAAGAATATGTCTTCCTAAAAGAAGCAGAAAAATGGCCTATAAAATTAATTCCTCAAACGTTAAAATTTTCACATATTAAGACATTTTTAAGCGGTGTTTGGTCTTTTAGTCCTAGACCACCTATTCTTTGATATCAATTTTAAGACTTACAAAATATATAAGCATCATATAATATTTTAAGTTAAAAAACCACATTTAAACACTTTACTAGCTATCCTTTTGGGACCAAAGTCGTCTAGTCATGTTCATCTAAATATTGTTCGACATTTGGCATGTAAAGTTAGATAATTAGGTAAGTGGTTTATGCCTTATGCCTTCTAGATCATTCTTTTAATGCAATTATAGGTATTATTTAATAAGAATTTGGTGCCTGAATACGAATTGCATTCTTACACACATGAAAATATATCTTATTTATCCTTCTGATTAAAAAATAAATTGGCTAATAAAATACTAGTTATAATTAAGAAAAATTAAAAAGCTTAGCAAGCAAATGCATTCCAATATTTACATCTTTTCTTCCCTTAGAGAGGAGAAAGATGTTGCTACCTAGAAAATTCCTATACCTAATTGATGTTATAATCACATACCTCACTGTATATGCACATGCTGTTACTTTCGCCCCATTACCAACCTTCCACCACCAGACCCCAACTAATAAATATTTGATATTGTTTTTCATTTTATCTTCTTCCTTCTCCTTATTTTTCTAATTATTATAATCTTAGATTTAGTAACCTACTAGCCAAACATGTCACGTTTTATCTTTTCTCTCTTTAATAAATAAGGTAGTTATTTCTTGAATTCCATGTCAGGTGGAATACGTAGTTGTAACTGATAAGGTCCTATATATTTACAGCTTGAGATGTGCTATAGTTGTTATTGTATTGGAAATTATGACAAAGTAATGACAAGAGTTCATTTTATAGTGATTTTCATGATGTTTTGATGTAACTTCACTCCTATCTTGATGTTAAATTATTGAAATTATGTTTTGAAATGTTTATATTGCAGATTATTCCCCAATTGTTGAGAAAAATTGAAGAAAATATCAAAATTAAAGTTGAATGGAGTAAAACGAGGGTCTAGATCTACTCACTGTTTAACCTCTGCCAACTTGCATTTAAGTTAGTTTTTAGAGTCAAACAGCGATAGTAAAATGGTGTTGCTTAACTCCTTGTCAAGAGTTTTTTAAGTAGTAGTGAAGATATTTCTAGTTAGATCTTCCTTTTTATTGGCTATAACTTGCTCCACTTGCTTCCAACCTATAGGACACATATAAGATAAAGCAGAGAACCTATTTTCATAGGAATTAACACAGATTAGGGCAGCTAACACTTAGAGTTAGCTCAGGGTTTTCCTTTTTTTTTTTTTCCTTTAGGTTAGGTTTTTCTTCTGTCCTTTTTTTTTTCAGCCTTTGTATTTGGTATTTTAAGGTTATTTTTAGGATTCTAAAGAGCTCATACATGTGACTAGAAGTCGTCTATCTGTTTGGATCTTTATTTGATGCTTTCTAAATACTCAATCACATATATCTTCCTCTTTTATTCAAATATATGCAAGAACATGTTGTTTATGGTTAAATATTATTTTTCTTGGTTATATATAATGTTTTAATCTCATTCCTTGCTAAGGATAAGTTATTAAATAGATTGATTGAGTTTTTATAACATGTTGGATGATAATATTTTTTCAATTTGAGTTCTTAACGCTTATCTTGAATTAACCATTTAAGATGAGATGAAAGATGATTAAAGATCCAAGAAATCTACTTTGAACATAGGAAGAATTAGTAAACAATATGATTTTAATTCACGAATAACCGAATTTTGGTTAATCATGAGGGTATTAGTCTTAGAATATAAAGTTTAGGATTAGAACTTCTTAAACTTTAAGCCTAATGCCTAATATTGATGAATGATCAAAATTCAATTTAGGTCGATTAGAGAAAGGGCATTGATTTAACTATAGCATTATCTTGAGTTAGTGAAGACCCTAGATTAGGCATTCCAACTAATCTATAACTCAATTAAGTCATTTAAATCCTAATCCTTGGCTAATTAATTAAATTGGTAATCCTTAAATCAAATTGAACATCTTTACAATGTTTGGAAGTTTTTAGTTTAATTTAGTAGCTTTAGCTTAATTAATTTAAAAATCTTGAGCCTCTCTAGATGATTATGATCCGAGTGACCTACAGTTACCTGTGGTTTCAACATTCCGGAGTCATAAAAATGCTCTACTTTATCACTTGTTGATTGCTAGACTTACTGTTATTGTTAGTTATGAATTTGTTAAAAGAAAGTGTGCTTAATTGCTTAATTTGATAATTAATTGGGATAAATTAGTCCTAAACCTACTAACAATAAAAACATCATAAGAAATGGCTAAAACACAAGCACCAGCTCCTTAGCAATGGTGCAAAATATTTGGTGAAGCTTATCGGGAGCTACCAAATAATAAAATACCTAACTGACCTAACTAACTATGTAATAGGGAAAGACAAGGTTGATGCCATAGAGAACTAGTATTGTTTTCAAGATATTCCTAATGTTGTGCAAAATAAAAGGAAAAGAAAATAAAACTCCTAGATGTGAGGGAATTAAAATAAACAAAAGGGCAATTAACAAAATTAAAATGAATAAAAAGAGACAAATAAAAAAGAAGAAAAGCTAGCTAGAAGATATTTTTTAGATTCATAGATTATGGTTAATCATTAAAACCATAAAAATTATGTTATGACTAAGATGGTAACGTATAGATACAAACAAGCTTTTGCATCCTAAGTTCTTCCAATTTTAGATAAGTCCTATACGATAGAAAACTTAACCCTAACCCTGAGACAACCTATAATAAACTCTTTAGATTTAGTGGTTCAATAGTATTAAGAACTAGAGAGCAGCTAACTTAGGCCATAATCTCACAAGTTCTGATCATGTAACCTAAAGATTCAGAACTCTAGACTAATTGATTAAGTTTACCTACAAAATCAATTAACCTATCATCACTTTTGGACTTTGTTAAAGATAATTATGAATAAAAACCTAACGATTGAACTAGAAATTACTAATTGTGAGATCAATAATATGAATAATCCCTAATTCATGGCATTTAATCGGAGTTTCCATTCAATCCTAACATAAAAAAACAAAATCGAATCAATTCAAACTTGATTCTCATAATTATAACCCATTAACCCATCAAATATCTTCAAACCCAAAAGAAAATTAAGCTAATATACTAAAATTAACAATAATACAGACTAAAATTAAACAAGATAAAAGATAAAATGAAGAGAATATAAAGGAAATAACAAAGGCAATGTTAGAATTTAAAAATAAAGAAATATATTAACGATAAACAAATATTTAACAATTATCCAAAAAAAACCCAAACAAAATACACAAAGAAAATTAACAAAAATAATGAAACAACATAAAAACAACTAAAACAGAAAGTATTATGCATCTATAACATTAATCTAAGAACAAAAACCTAAACTAGATGAAAATAAAATCAAAATAATCATAAAACCTAAGAAAAATAAAGGGAAATAAGGGCTAACCTAAGTGGGGAGCAAAACTGACGAAAATGCTCCTCTCTTCTACTTAAATATGTCCTTATTAGGGTTGGAGAGTTTTTGGAGGTGAAAAGACAAGTTTCCCCTTACTTTTTATACGAAACAGTGTTTCTAGAGACTTAAATGACCCTTGAAAATGACCTAAGTAGCCTTTGGTTAACCCCCATTTAAGATTCTAGAAAATGGGCTTGAATGGTGGTCTTCACTGACTTAAATGACGCTATTTATCTGCTACAACACCCACCGTTTAAATCTCTGTCAAGATGCTCCTTACTCCATTTTGCTCCAATTCTTCTCCAAATTTGATCTTTTTTCTTTATATTTATTTCTTAAGGTTAAATCTGCATGTAAACTTAAAAGAAATACAAATAAACATTTAAACATCAAAATAGGCGTGAAATCATATTAAAACTCATAAAAATATCATAAAATAGATCCCTATTAAATACCCTCACACTTGAACTATTTCTTATCCTAAAGCAATGATTTAAAAATTCCACTAAAGCAATCTCAATCCAA
>JAOXYD010117723.1:0-11285 GCA_028565735.1 Pinacopodium congolense | reverse complement strand
AATCATTTGAAAAATATGATACCAATTATAAAATAATATGGTAAACATTTGTAAAAAGATGAAACCAATTGTAAAAATGAAAAGTAATACCAATTGTAAGAGTAGAATGCCAATTAATACCAAATGTAATGAGAAATACCAATTGAGAATTCAAAGATATGGTACCAACTGAAAATTTAAGAAATATGATACTAATTTCATCATACATTTTCAAAATATATTCAATGCATCATTTTCAAAATAAGTCATATGCTAAAATCAATGTAATGTACTAGCTTCTAAAATCATGCAACCATTTTAATAAAATGTGTTAAATTTAACAATTGTGCAAGTACTTTTAATCCTAAATATGCAATGGCTTATTTCAAAGATTATGCAATGAGTCTTAATGCTAACACGCAATAGTTCTAACATTAGTATTCAATGGCTCCCCCTAAACATATGAATCCATTTCTCGATTCAAAACAAATAATCTAAGATCCAATTTTTCAAATAAAGCATAAACATCCAAAGATCATGTCAAGCTATATACTATCAAATAATAACATAGGAATACCTCCTCTTTTATCACTAGTTGATACCAAGTCGTTTACTCTTCACTTGGTTCAACAATATGCTTCTTGGTAAGCTTATGTGAGGGCTTCATAGTGATTTTTCCATATTCCACTTCAAATAGGGGATACCACTTCCTTGGTTCTTAGCTTGACACTAATTTAGCACCAATTGTATGTTGACCTACACAATAAGAAACTAATGGTTTCTAGGTACCCACATTAACTTGGGTCCATGGGGGTTAGCCTTAATACCTTTCTTAACCCAAACCTTTGAAGGTTTTATAAACATTTTTTTGTTTAATAAAACAAAAATTTTCTAAATGTCTAACCTTACCACAAAAATTATACACATATGTAACTTTATGCATATGATCATGAAACCTATGATCTTGATGCCTAAATACAATTTTCACATCAAAATTAGCTTTCCTAGGATAATAGTTATGCAAATGAGAGTTATGAGAATGCATCATGTCATTATATCTACAAAACATGCCATTTTCCTAACATGAGATTTAAATGCATTTCTATGTCTAAACATCTAAATGTTGTTCCTTGATTAATATTTTGCCTAAAATATGAATGAAACATGTTTGATGGCCTAGAATGAGTATGAGACACATTTTTATACGTATGAGAATGCATATGGGATACATGTGAGTGAATTGGCCTATTTTGCCTAAATAGTCTAAAACGAGGCCTAACATTATGCATATTCTTTTCTTGATAAAATGGTCTTCTATGATTTGATTTATAAATGCCTCTAGCCTTAAGAATATGCTTACGACGAGTATGGGAATGTAGAGACATAAGATGCCTATCATGAGGCCTTATGCATGCCATTTCTTTGATAAAATCCTCTTAGGATATGAATATTCATTTATAGGATTATGCACATGCACATTTGAAACATAAGGGGATTTGAGACCTCTTTACCTACCATAGGTCCCAAATGCATCATTATGAGATGGTTGTGCATTACTAAAGAAATTATGCCTATTTTTGGCCACATGCACACCTTTCCTATCCTTTGACCTAAATGTATATATGAATGCATTTTTCCTAGCATGTAATTTGGATGAAAATGCAACATTCTTAAATGATGTGCTAGCATGTGCTTTAGATGATGATGCAACAATATCAAATGAGAGCTTAGGTAAACTTTCATCATGTAAGCTTCTGCCCTTAACAAAAAATGGTTTTGGCATTCTTAGAAAAATTTGCATCAATATAGCCTAAACCATGCTTATCATTAGAACTATTTTGGCCTCCTAACATGCAATCTAGCTTCTCTTTGGCTTTTATATATGTAGACAATAATTCCTTAAGGGCTTTACACTCTTAGAGTCTAGCCTTGCATTCATTTTCTTTTTCAATAAATCAATTTATATCATGCATACATTCTTAGATTCTAATGCTTCATGCATTTCAATTTTTAATTTCTCATTCAAATGCAAACAATCATCCAATTCCTTTCTCAAATCATCATTCAAATTCACTAATATATCATTTTCAATCATACAATGATTTGAAAAAATATTCAGAATCTTAGATTCTACAACATGAAATCATTCTTCAATTTCTCATTTTCTATTATAAGATTATTCAACAACTTCTTGCATTCCTTAAACTTGGAAGAAAGCTTCTTTCTTTTCACTTTAATAGCTTATGCATCTTTAACCAATTCATCAAATGAGATTTCATCATATTGAATGTTATTTTCATTCTCATTATCATTTGAGTTAAAGAGTATCTCATTGCTTTCCTTTTGAATATTTGATGATGATAGAGCCTCTTCCACAAAACTAGTAAGTATTCATTTTGAACTTCTTTTTCTTTTTGAGCTTCCACTTCCTTGACTTCTTCTTTGGCTTCTTTTTCTTCATATCCACAAAAAAAAATTTCTCTAATCTACACCAAACATTAGTAGCCATAGCACATACAGAAACTCTATCAAGTATACTCCTATCTAATGCATCATGAAGAATATGTATGGCCTTTTCATTTAAGGAAATAACTTTTTCTTCACTTGAAAAACTATGAGGGTCATTTGAAATAAAATCCCATAAATTAAAATCTTAGCCTATAAGAAAGAATCTCAATCTAATTTTCCATTCAAGAAGTCATTTCCACTAAATAAAGATGGTCTATTAATTTCTAAACCTTTTTGACCAAAACAATATGCCATTTCTAATATTTACTCACAATTTCGTTAGAAATTATGCAAATATGAAACTAAGACTCTGATACCAGTTGTAAGCCCTATGGCTCCCAAGAGGGGGAGGGGATGAATTGGATGTTTAAAATTTTCTTTATAAATTAAAAAACTTTAAACACCTTAGGCCAATTTTAATTATATGCAATTTCTAAACCAAAATTCAAACTAAATGGAATACTATGCTTATGCCAATATCAATCAAATTTAATCAATAATAAAACAAATACAAATGCACAAACATAAAGAGAAAAGGGAAGAGAAGAACACTAAGATTTATAGAGGTTCTCCTACCCCAAAGATAGACTACATCCTCTCTCTAACTACTTGTTGGAACTTCACTAACAACTAAGCTTACTTTAATTGGGTGAAGAGTAACCCTTACAACAATCTTAATTATAAGGCCAAGAGGAACCTTCACAACAATCTTGATTAAAGAACAAGAGGAACCTATCCAACAATCTTGGATAAAGGCCAAGAGAAACCTATCTAACAGTCTTGGTTAAAGGCCAAGAGGAGCCTATCTGACAATCATGATTAAAGGCCAAGAGGAACCTATCCAACAATAAAATTATACAATTTTTTCCAACATAGAAATCCCTTAAACCAAACTTCCTTGAGCTTTAACACAAGCTTATATAACTTCTTAATCCTTGATCAAAATAAATACAAGATAAGGGCTCAAATGCAATAAATGTAATGCCAATGCCTTATGTCATCTATAATGCACATACAAGGCCTAATCTAATCCAATTCACGTTCAAGGATTAACACAATTTAAATCTTCTTTATCCTAGATGAAGTGAAACCTATTAAATCTATTTTAAAGGTAAAGAGTAGCCTATAGTCTAATTAACAATCAACAGAAATTAATTCCCCCATTTTTGTAACCAACGCATATCTTCTATGGTGTTTCTCTAAAGTTCATGTAATAGATTCAATTATGAAAATTATACAGGAAACCATAAGTTATAAAAAACCTCCTAACACATTCACAGATTATAAACAATCATATTTATTTAATAAAAACACAATTAAAACCCCAAACAATCTAATTTAATCCATATGCACATAAGCTGTCAAAACAAGTACTCTATATGTTTCAGCCTATATATATACGAATTTAATCATTCAAATGATGTAAAATAATTACCATAAACCTACTGCAACCTCAATCTATATGTTAACAATAGATAGCAGTACCAAGCACAGTTTTAAAGCATCAAACAATCAGATCAAATCAAGAACAAAGCTAAAGCTGTCAAACATGGACAACTTTGGTTTGACCTGCAAAATAAGGCTTAAACAACCAATATAATGAATTAAAACTAAAATAAAAATACTATAAATCTACTAAGACCTTAAGCAAATTTAAAACTTTAAATTTACACACCTAGCAACGAGTTTAGACACCAAATCGAAATCAATAAAGAAGCTGTAGAGATAACTTGATATATTTGAGTAACTTGTGCTCTTTGAGCTAAAAAAAATGTTATAAGTGCTTATAAATCAAAGTGAAAGCTTTGATTCACTCCTGAGACCTTAATCAAAACATGTATGATAATTTTGAATCAATTAAAATAGTTTTGGAAGCTTAAAATTGAAGAACACAGAATTTCAGGAAAGTTCAGCCAAAATAAAGACATTTTTGGTATATAAGCTTTTCAAATCTTGAAACAAACTAATTAATTACATAGAAAATTGAATGACAGCTTTCTGAACTTCTTCTATGCCTCTACTAATTGAAAAGAATAATTTTTCTGCAAAAGAAACTGATTTAACAGCTATACAGAAAATAAAGAAAGCTTTGAATATTTTAAAGATTGATTTTTGTAATTTGTTTTTTAAAAGTTCTAAACTTTTTAAAAATGTTTAGAAATGATATTTATAGTGTTGGGAGAGGTTTAGGGTCATTAGAAACAAAAACTAGCCATTTGGGAGGTTAAAAAGCTATTAAGACTGAAACCCCAAAACTAGCCGTTAGAGACAGTGCGTACAATGACACTCTCTAGGTCTATCAACGACGCCGTTTATTGAAGAACAACCCGCCGTTAAAGGTTTTGAAAGCATGGGTACAACGGCAACCTTGGAGCCCACCATTTTGCCTCTAGAAAACATGAAAATATCTCCAAACAAACTCCAAAACTTTTCAAACAAATTCCTAATACTAAACAAGACTTTAAACAAGTTTTAAAACACTATTAAAGGCTATTTGGATCATAAAACCAATTCAAGTGGTTCAAAACACAAAAATTGCATTAATTATGAAAACTTTCATATTTAAATAAATTTAAAACCTTTTCAAACAATTCTTAAACCATGCATAAACCAAAATTTATAACACAAAGATATTCAAACAAATTAAGACATACATAAATAACTCAAGCAACAATTCAATTAATCTTAAACATATCAATCACATTAAAACAATTCATGTTGCATAAACAAATCAACAATTAGCCTATATGTCAACCTAATTAAATTCCTAATATACCAAATCCATAATAAAATAAAGTTAATTACTAAAACTACAATTAAACTCTTATAAGCCTATATGCAAATATTATCATGTAAATATGAGAGTCCTTTTCAAGCATTGATTAAGAATAAAGTTTAGGACAGTTACACCTTAAGCCTTTTTCCTAAACTCTTTCTAAACTTGATCTCTTCAAGCTTATGTTGATCTTCAAGCTTGATCATCACTTGATCTATCATCGCTTGAGCTTTAAAATTTGATCCTTGATATCTAAGCTCTTGATCATCTAATGCTTTAGGTCTTATTAGCTGCACAAATATATGATCTTGCACTTTCAGCATTTACATATTTTATAAACATTTCAAAACTCAAACATTAGTAATAATAATGTTTTGTTATCATTAAGACACATGATTAGAACCACCTTGTTTCAACATAGTTCTCTTAAGTCGCTAGATTATTCTTCTATCTCGCTAAAATATTCCATTAGAAGTAAGCTCTTGATCACTAAAACCTAGGAAATACAACTAAATCTTCTAGAGACAACGAACTTAACCACCAACAGAAATAGAATATAACTTGATTAACAAATGGAAAAAAGTGGTGAATATCTAGAATGGAAATCTTTGTCATTAAAAAAATAGATTGCAATGACGAGCATAAGAGAAAAATAGGTGACAAAAGGAAAGGCAACAAATGTAGGAGGTGATGAGGATGACAAAATCATAATAGAAAGGAAAAAGTGAGAGATGGAGATGCGAGAGAATACAGATGCAGCAATAGGGGTGAGAGGAAGAGTAGTAATTGTGAGTAAATTAGGTTGATGATAGGTTTATTTTAGACTATATTTCCAGGGTGTTTATATGTAGTTTAAGTGTTATTTGTGTGTTTATAGCTTAGTAAGTATGCTTTTTTACATTCTTTTTATTTCTTTTATGAGGTTTATTGAATTTTAATGATGTTGAATGATGAAGGGAAAGTTTTTTTATTTCACTTAAGGTGTAGGATGATGTATTTTGTCTTTTAGATGAGAAGGAAGTAGCTGGAAAAAAGCTAGAGAAGGTTGAAGAGAAAACCAGTTTTTGAAAACTTTCTGATGCATGATCGTGCAATAGGAACTAGTTGGAGAGAGCTAAAGATAAAACCATTTTATGGATCCTTTCTGGTGCACGATTGTACAATTTCTTGGCCAAAATTCTCTATCATCCTCATGGTGATGTATAAGGGTGATAACTGAGATTCTTTAGAACATGTGTCTTACGCAAGTTTTAAGTGTAGGAAACCACTTTCGAACATATTTAAGGATTGAAAACCTTAGAATCAACCACAAATCATTAGGAGACTTACCTAAAGAAACAAAATCAAGGTTTTGGTGGCTACCCAAAGAAAGAAAAAACATTAACCTTGGAAAACATCGAGATATACCCACTTCCCAGATTTTCCTACGCCAAGAGTAAAAGAGGAAGATTGTCAAGCTCATCTAGTTTTATTTCTTCTTTCCTTTTCTACCTTTTTTATGGAGAATTTTATTTTTGGGGAACTTATTAACACTATGAGTATCTAAACGTTTTTGTAGGAATTACTCTTGAACTATTTTTTAAACTCTATCTTATTGTTTCAATAAATGAATGTTTGTGATGCTTATTGTACTTATTTCTTGCAATAAATTAAGAGATTGAGTATGATGGGTTGTACAACAAGAATTGGCATTCCAATAGACCCATAAACATTAATTCATTAATTAGTTGAAGAGAGATCTTAATAATTAATTGATTACCTATAGGATTGCTTCATAACTAGTTGGTATTTAGGAAGAGTTTTGATAGATTAAGAGATTGCAAAATAATTCCTATCTTATTCAACTAGGGAAATTGGTTACACCTTGAGAGAGGGTGTCTAAAACACTAGAATATCTTGGGTAAAAAATTATTGAATCAATAAGTTAAGAGGGATACAAAATAGGGATAGAAGTGTTTTCTAGTTTTAATCTTTGATTTCTCAAGTTCTTGTACTCTTACTCATTAATTTGTTAGATTGTTCTATTTTAGTTTACTTTCAGTTATTGCTATTTGATTTTGTCTTTAAACAAAGTGTAGCTCAAATTTTTAGGTCACTAATCCTAATCCTTATGGGATAATATCTGTTATATTACAATTCTATGACCCATATACTTATGGTACAACAATAAAACAAGGTAGCATTTGCAATCAACAATTGTAATTCCAAAATGGCATCATTTTTTCATCACAAGAACTCTTTATCTTCACATCCCCAAAATAATGCTTAAAATCAATGCAATAGTGCCATTTTTTCTGTGTGCAAATTTTAACTTCTAGAAATTCTTTTTCCTTAGTGATTAAAATGGTGGTCTAATACTCGCACAATGATGTTGTTTGTTTACCTTATTTATCTACTGTCTTATATGATCTACACTTTTTAAACTCCTATTTTAAAGTGGAAAATTGAATACTTAAAACAAAATGATTGTGCAATCTAAAAGGCTTAAATATGTAAAAATAACATTAATAAAAACCAAATAAATCAAATAAAAATAAGAGTAATTTAATTAGTTGAGTTATTTTTGATCAAGCCCTTCTTTAATGTTATGGTGGCCATAAATTAATAGCTCCTTCAGCCATAACTTTTGTAACTTCAACTAGACGTCCCAGCTTATTCCTTTAAAGATATATCTTTATGCAAATCCTAGTATGCTCAAATTGTCTATGCATATTTAGAGTCACTCCCTTTTCCATACTGCTAACAAGAAATGTTTTAAAGCCTCTTTCCATGACTTTGTGTAAGATGATCAAGTTATAAAAATATTATTGAAGACAACTTCTTCATATTGAGCCTTGATGATGAAATTCCCTTTTTGTATCTCTATGATAATTATGTTTGTAGCTATAAAAGATTCCCCAAGTATGATTAGAATATTGTGATCTTCCACCATATCCCAAACAAGTAGATTTACTAGAAAAATTAAAAATTTAAATGTTTATTAGTAAATCTTCAATGAATTTCTCATTTGTATGTGATGGAGCGACTTATAAGCTGCAACAAGGCTATTGTTGACTTTAGCTCTTCCAATTATAACTTCTTGAAAATAGATAAAGGCATTAGATTAGTACTAGCTTCTAAGTCCATCAAAGCCCCATTTATTTGTAAGTCACCAATTATAAGAAATAACAAAAATACCTAAATTTTTTAAATTTCATGGTAACTTCTTTAGTAGGATAATTGAGCAATCCTTGTAGCTTCACCATATCATAAGCTTCACTATCTCTCTTGACTCTTCCGACCTCCTTTGTTAAATAAAATTTATTGTAAGAACTTAGAATACGAGGGAATTCGTGCCAATTCTTCTACAAAATGTCTATTAATGTAAAGCTTTTAAAAACCTCCAAGAATTTTGAAAACTATTTATCCAATTAGGCACTCTTTATTCTTTGGGGATATGGCATCCTAGGTTTGATTGGTTAAACATTAGGATTTACAAATAACCTAGGTCAATCCTTTTTTTAGCAACTTTTTCCCTTATTTTCATGTCCACATCATTCTTTGTTTTTTACTCAATTTACCTATAACTCTCTACCACTTATTTGCAAAATTCCCTTGACTTGCTCTCTTGAATTGACTTCTATGAAGCTAGATAATGTACTACCATACAACCATTCCTTTATCATTAATGCAAGTCAGTTCACTTGATTCTCTAAATTCTATAGTGAAGCCTTATGGTTTGGCATCCGTAATTCATTCATGGCTTTATAATTTATTATTAGCTCCTTTAAGTTAGAATTTTCTGAAGGTAAGGTGAATTAGGACTAAAAATTGATGGTGATCCTATCTGAGAATTAGATTGTAGGGGCTGAAAGGATTGATTGTTATTACTCCATGGGATTCACTCGAATTGCATACATTCGATTGATTTTTATTACTCTATGGGAATCACTTGACTACAAATAGTCAAAAATGGTTCCCATGTTATCTACTACTGTTGCCTATATATTGCACTTATTCTTGGTATCGAGCAAATGGATTCCACACTTGAAAATCTAAGGATGTATTGTAATTCCCTTTATAACTTTCATACATCAATTATGCTCGAGCAACTGAAATTGAACTTCTACTAACAACATGGACTGAGTTATCTAACTTCTTAGTCAAAGCCTCCATCTAGACGTTAGTGTTACATTGTTAGTTATGACATGTGCCCCAAAAGGTCTCCTATGATGTCTCTCTCAATGCACTGGAAGATATCAGTAGCCATCTCCTTAATTAGTTTATGTGCTTAATCAAGTGTCTTGTGCATTAAATTTCCCCTAGTAGTTGCATTAATATTTCTTTGTGTAGAAGGATTAACACTTATATATAAAATATCAACATACTGCCATATGTTGAAGCCATAACTTGGGTTCTTCACTAACATTTTCCTAAATATTTCACAAACCTCATATAGATTCTCATTCTAAAACAAGATAAAATATGTAATTTCAGTATTCATTTTTGTTATCTTTGCTAGTGGGAAAAACTTAACTAACTTCATGAGCTCATTTAAAGTGATAATGAAATTAGGTTATAGTATAGAGAGCCACCGGGATTAACCTTAACTTCATTTTATCTTTCGATACTCCCTTATGCTTGCAATGATCATAAATATCCAAAAAGGTCTCTAAATGGGTGTTCAAGTCTTCCATAGATGAAGCTCTAAAATACGAAGTCATATCCATAAAAATAATCTTATAGGGGATCTCAAAATTGTTAGAATTCACCCTTGGCCTAATAATGCTAGCAAGTGCCCTGCTATTGTTCCTTCTTGTTAGGTCTATCATAGTTTTTTCTCTTCTATCTTCTCTTCTCTCTACAAGGTTTGGTATCATAACTTCCTCTTGTAGTTTAGTAGTTAGCAATTTAGCCTCAAGTTTAAACTATTCTCTATAAGTAGATTAGACTTCTACCTTCCTTAATGTACTTACTTGAGCTTACTTCCTTAACTTACGTACAATTTTCTCTAACTCAGCATCATAGGCAAAGTTTTGATCATAAGATTGCATAAAAAGAAATAAGGGAGATCCATCTAGATTTTGATAATGAGAAAATAATCTTGCTATTATAATTTGACTATATTTTGATGTATTGAAAAGATAGGTTGAATGAAAATTGTTAAGAAACAAATTTTGGGACCACTAGTGCTTTAATGGAGTTCATAAAAACGAGATTTGAATGGAAGGCTCAAGACTAAGATAGAAATTTTAATAGGATATGCTTTATAATTTTTATTACAAATCTTATCTTGGTCCTAAAATGTTTATGGGCTCATTTATTATATATAATCATTCATATTTAGAATTTATGCATTTATGATATACGAGATCAACTTCCAACAGTTAATTCAAATGGAAAAATTTGAAATAAATAAAATTTAATGCATTCTAGTAGCTTTAAATGGTTATTTGGATGATTTTCACCTATAAATAGGTGTGTTGGAGTTTTTGTTATCAAGTTATGTGAAATTAAGTTACAAGTGGAATGAGTAGCATTTTAGTGTTTTGATAGTGTTCTTAAGAAATTTTATTACATTTATCATTAGTTTATTTGTGAGCCTCTCTGTAACACCCCAAAATATACCCTAACCAGAATTAGCATAGTTAAATGTGGATTAAATGGTTAAATTTTGATTAATTGGAGAAAATAGTGAATAATTGTGAAATTGAGTTGTTATGATTGAAAAATCATAACTTTTTCTATACAACTCCGATTGAGATGATCTTTATATTGAATCTAAGATAAGAAAGTCCTTTATATTTTCTTGTGACTTAGGAAAAATACCATTTGGAAACTAAGGGGCTCGAAAATTGGGTCCAAGTGAAGAAGGTCATGATGAGAGGTAAGAAATTACTATAGTGGTAAATAGTAATCAACTTTTCACCTAACCCCACTCACTCTTTTCTTCTCCTCTCATGCACGAAATAACCATCTCCCTACCTCCATTTGTAGCTGCAATCTCCTCCCTCTCTCATCTCCATTTTCATGAATTTTGAGT
>JAOXYD010117702.1:0-11285 GCA_028565735.1 Pinacopodium congolense | reverse complement strand
GGGAGGGACACGAAAGGGAGAGAATCTTATATTGTTATTCTATTTTTGGAATCGATTATAATGGTGATATATTTATGAATAAGCCATTGGCATTGTGACACTTATAAAGTTTGTGGGTAACTATATTAAAGAAATGATGCGTAAAAGGCAACTAAAGACTCTTTTAAAACAGCATAGCTTCAAATTGATCTTATATTGGAAGTTGGTTTAAGTGTCTCGTGGCAAACTCGTGGCATCAGTCCTTGCTCACAATAATCCCCTTCCCTTTAAAATCTTTGTTTATTAGAATAATCTCTATTAACTCATCTGTAGGTCAAATAAGTATTCTTAGGTAGCGTTTTCTAGGGTTCCATCTGACCACTGGATGAGTAATTGAGTTATAGCCTTGTTGTGCCTGTTAACCATTATCTTGTTCAAGACTGTGACTGGTGTATATTCTATTGCCTCCAAGTTCTTAGGCAACTCCATAAACTCGTTGGGGGTTCTCCATTATCCTTCTTTAATTATGATACATGGAAGGTGGAATGGATAGAAGAATTGGCTGGTAGCAGTAATTTATATGCTAATTGGTCAATCTTCCCTATTACCTTAAATGGTCTATAGTATAACAATGACAGCTTGTGATTAATCCTCTTATGTAAGGAGTGTTGCCTATAAGATTGAAGTTTTAGCAAGACCTAATTCCCTTCTTTAAACTGCCTTTCAGATCACCTCTTATTAGCTTGTTGCTTCATCCTATGTTAAGCCCTCCTCAGATGGAAAGATGTAATGGTAATTACTGACTCCCTCTCTTTCAATGCTTAATCGACTAGTACTACTTTAGAGTCTTCAACTAAATGGGGAACGTGCAAAGGAGAGGCGTAACCATAGAGGACATCAATGGTGTTGAATCGATGGCTGAATGATAGGTGGTATTATACCACCATTCTGCCATAGTGTAAGTCCTATGGCACCTAAGAGGGGGTATTTCTGTTTTTTATTGAGCTCAAACCCCACAACAAATCGAGAGAGCGAGTTGGGTAATTTGTATTAGATGTACAACGATAGTTGGCAATTAATAGGCCTGTAGAAAAAACGTTATTAATTTATTAGGAAAAGATTTCGACAAATTAATATACTGCCTATAGGATAGCTTCATATCTAGTTGAATTTTTAGGAAAGGCTTTGTATGATGAGAGATCCCAAAGTTAATCCTAGATTATTTAACTAGTGACATTTACTTGCACCTTAAGAGAGGGAAACTAAAATATTAAGAAATCTTAGGCCAAATATAAATTAGATTCACTAAACCAAAGGAGAACAAATAGAGATAACAACAAGTCCTATTCTTGAATCTTGACTTTCTTTGAATTTTCATTTACGATGTTGGAGATTGGTTGTGTTGCTCGCTTTTGCTTCAAATTTATTTGTTTTTTGAAAGTGTAAGCCAGATTATTAGGGTGTCTAAATTTAATCCATGTAGGATCGATATTCATTTTTTACTACAAGTACGACCTGTATACTTGCGGTTTTAAGTGTAAAACTAGTCGTTTTGGTTTTACAATATAGTTAATCAGTCAACAACAACAACATTAAGGATCATCATTCATCATCTAACCAGTATTTTTTTACATACTTAAAATACTTTCTAATATCACCAACTCAAGGACAACTTGAAACAGAAAAATTTATGTAAAAATTTTCTTAAATATAAAAAAATAAAAATTAGAAAATGAAGCAAATAAATAAAAACAAAACAAAAGAAGAAAACTAAATGAATAATTAGGTTGCCTCCTAACAATAGCTTCTTTAATGTCTTTAGTAGGAAGACCCTACTAAAACTTTAAGGTGGCCATAGTTTGGTAGCTCTTAAGGCCAAAATTTGATATAAATTAAAGAGACGTCCATCTATATCATTTTCAATATGGGACTATAATTGCATTGGTCTCCTCTTTGTCTCACAAAAATTAAATTCTCAAGATGTGATCTTCAATGCATTTATAGAAAGGATAACATATAGCTTAGATTCATCCCTTTTTACTTTAACGAAATTTAAATTGTCAATCATCGAGGAATAATTTATTGTATTAAAATGATAAAATCTACATTCTCCTTACGAGGTTTTAAAACGAGTCTTCATTTTTGAACCACTACAACTGTTATTATCGTCGTAAATGGTCATCCTAAAATTATGGGCTCATCTTTATTGTTCTCCATACTAAAGAAAAAGAAGTCCACTATGAAGATAAAGTTGTCAACCTTCATAAGCATGTCCTTTATGATTACCTTTGGATACTTAATAAATCAATCAGTAAACTATAATAAGGCATTAATAGTCTTCAACTCCTCCAATCCTAATTTCTTTAAAATAGCTAGAGGCATTATACAAATATTAGTTCCAATGTTTGTCAAAGCTTTATCTATTTGTAAGTTACTAATAGTAAAATAAATAGTAAAATTCTTTAAATCCTTAAGCCTATGCACCCACCTCCTCAATAAAAAGGTAAAGCACTCTTCATTAAGATGCATAATCTTGTACTCATCTAACTTCCTTTTGTTTAGAAAGAATTTGTTTTGAGAACTCTATATAGGAGGGAATCTAAGAAAGTATTTCAAAAAATGGAGTGTTGATGTGTAACTTCTTGAAAACCTCTAAAAATATCCTTCTTTTCTTCTCTAACTAAGCATTGTTCAGTCTCTAAGGATATGGGATCTTAAGTTTTGCTAGTTTAACCTTAGGATCTACAAAAAGCCTAGGTTGCTTCTCCTTATTATATAAGTCTTCTCCGTGTTTTCTCTTTATTTAACCAAGGAGGTTCTAATCATGTGTTTTGATAATGATAACAAATTATTGTTACTAATATTTGACTTTTGGTGCATTAGAAAGATAGGTTGATGTAAAAGTGCAAAGACATATGTTGGAACCTAAGGTAGAAGAGCTCAAGCATGGATGAAAGGATAAAGAATGAAGATCAAGTGATGAAAGAAGATCAAGACATGAAATTCAAGGTTGGATAGGTCTAGGCATGTCTTAGAATGTAAGTGTCCTAAAATTGATCTTAATTAATGGTTGAAAAGGGCTCTCACATTTTGATATCATATTTGCATCAACATTTTCATATAGGATTTGAATTGTTGTTTTAAGTGATTAACTGGATTTTCGTGCATTGAGATGTTAAGAATTAAATTATAACGACATATATGATAAATGTTACGTAATTAAGAAGTAATATGATGAATTCTGTTAGTATATGCTTCTTGATTATTTTAAGCCAATAGAATTGTTGGTTAAAGTTTTATGTGTGTTTGAATCTAGTTAAACATAATTGTGACGTGAATTTAGGTTTATGAACTGCTTGAAATAGTTTTAAAGTTGTTTAAAAATGAAAAGGATTTATAATCAAGGCTAATTGTTATGATTTAATCAATTGAAAGTTTTTTATATTAAAAAAACTTTTGGTATATGTTTTAAATCTTGATTAACGTTAAAAAACTGTTTAAATGGTTAAGAAATGTGGTCATTTGTTTGTAATTTTAGAGTTTAAATTTGTTTGATTTAAGCTCATTTGTTGGGGTACCTCAAACTTGTCTAAATTTGAGTTATTGTCATTAAATATAATTTTTCAGTGCTCAAAATTATTTTTGTTGCTTCAAAAGCATCATACACATTTTTCTTAAGATCTCAAGAGTGCACTAGAGTTCCTACTTCAATTTTTAAAGCACTCAAAATGTTGATTTAAGTTCCAATATTTCAAATTACTCAAAGTGATCTTTTTTTTTTCATTGTCCTTAGGGTTCTTCCATTCTGAGGTCTTCAATCTTTTATGATTGCTATAAATTTGTTATTTTCTTTTTGCTTAAGGTCTTAAGAGTGTGTAGAGTTTTTTGTTTCAATTTTTAGGCTTTCATATTGTTATTTTAAGCTTAATTTTACAAATTACTTAATCTTTTTTTTGGGTATATGAAATTAGTACTTTCTGTTTTCCCGAATTTTTAATAGTTTGTTCGATTAAGTTTTTATATTTTAGGGTGATTATTTCGTTTGATTAAAGCTTATATTCATACATATATCAAAACAGTTTATGAACTTTTTGCTTCTACAATTTATATACTTGATTTAATAACAATTCTTGCTATCTTAATCTGTTTCTAAAATTGCAAAATTAGTTTTTTTTCTGTTAGTTTAAATGATAAATAGATTTTATAAATCTTTGTTTTGAATTTTTGGAAGCTTATTTCATTTTTCTCAAGCCTAAATATTTAGATATACCAAAAATATCTCTAATTTTCTATTCTTGTGTTAATCTCAGTTTTGGCTATCTAGATTAGTTTTTGGGAGTGTAATTTTTTTTTCTTTAGTTTGTTTAATGTTTCAAGAGTCTCCAAGAATTTTTGAATTGATTTGCAAGCGTTTGTCTTTTCAGTTGAAGCTCTAAATTCATAGTTTTCACAAAACTGTCCAAATTTAAATGCTCTAACATTCATACTTGTCTTTGGGTATCTAAATCCATTTTTTTATTCAAATTTTCATAAATATGTTACAATTGTGTTTGCCTATATTCTAAGAAGTTGTTTAACCTGTTTTCATGATTATAGCAACTTAGAATCATTTTTGTATAGAGCTAAAAGTTTGAAAACTTATAGTTTGACAGCTTTTGTGCATCTTGCTTACATATGATTTTTGAATACCATAATTTCAATTTCTTTTGCTTCAAATTGATTGTTTATGATCTATTGAGGTGCAAGGAGGTTTGTAATATTTTTTTCATTTTAAAGTTTCATAATTGTTTTATATTGTATGAGCTTTAGTGAAGCACTATAGAAGGCGTGGTTTGGTTATTAATTTATGGGATTTGAATTTGTGTAGTTATTGATTGAGTTAAGGACATCTTCTTTCCATCATAAATATTGTTCATATGTTACTCTTGGCTAGTAGAAAAAAGGATTTGAATTTCATTGATAATTGAATGTGAATTAGAATGATATGTGCTATATATGAGCATTAGAGGAAACCTAAGGTATAAGCGTTGCATTAGTTGCACTTAAGCCCCTTTCTTGGATTGATTTTGATCAATGTTTGTAAAGCTATATAAACTTGTGTAGAAGCTCAAAGGAGCTTGTTTTTGGGGCTATCTTTTTGGGATAAATTTTTTTTGAAGTTATTGGATTGTTAAGGGTTGCTCTTTACCCATTGGAAAGTAAGATTTGTGGGTTCCTCTTGACCCTTAGAATGCAAGATTGTTGTGTAGGTTCTTCTTGATCTTTGAACAAGATTGTTGGGTTACTCTTCATGTTAAAGTAAGATTGCAAAGGTTCCTCTTGGCCTTGGATTCAAGATTTTTGTAAAGGCTCTCTAACTTAGAATCAAGATTGTTGTAAAGGTTTCTTTTGGCCTTATTATCAAGATTGTTGTAAGGGTTACTCTTCACCCATTTAAAGTAAGATTAGTTATTAGTGAATTTCTAACAAGTAGTTGGAGAGAAGACTTGGTCTATCTTTGGGTAGGCAAACCTCTATAAATCTCAATATTTATCTCTTTCCTTATCTCATTATATTTATCCATTTGTAATGGATTTATTGTTAACTTAATTTGTTTAATTTTGGCATAAAGTTTGGTATATCATTTAAGTTGAATTTCTGTTAGAGAATTCAGTTAATTGAAATTAGCCTAAGATGTTTAAAGTTTTTTAATTTACAAAGAAATTTTTAAACACCTAATTCACCCTCTCATGAGTGCTATAAGGCTTACACTTTTGTTCATCCACATTTTATATTTGTGCTCTTATCTTCTTTTAATTACTTTTTCTTCTCCTCGACTCCTTATAATTCCTTTCCAATACTAAAATATATAACCTTTACTTATTCCTTAAGATTGGTTTTTATGATGTTTGATAGTGTCTTACGGAGTGTATCTTAAAGAAGTTTTAAAACTAAATTCATTTAAAGTGACATACACTTCCACCATCTCTTCAAAACTAGGCTTCTCCTATTGTAAAGGTCATCTGTTATAAATCTTAGTAGTAGACCACTCTAAGAATTGGATCGTGATTGTTAAATTTCATTTTTACTCTAAGAAAATTTTGATGATTCCTAATCTTGGATTGTAGGTGTTAGAAAAGGGGTTTCTTACTACCTATTATAGTTTCCAACACATTAAACCTATTTTGACTCTATCTCTTTGATAAATGGACTTCTAACTCCACAATCCCCTGATGTTTGTGCATTACCTTCATAGTTGTCACATAATATCAGACTTCAAAATATAGCTCCATTAACAACATAGACTAAACTATTCAACTTCATATTTAAGTCCTCTATATCAGATGATAAAGCAATAATATGAGCTATGACATTTTCTTTATAAAGCATTCTTAGAATGTCCCTGAATGATATTGGAAATTGTTAATGATCATCTCCTTTATTAACTTGTATGCTGGATACGAAGTTTTGCATATCAAATTTCCTCTAGTAGCTATACCAATGATGCTTCGGATAGAAGTTGTCATACCTATATAAAACATATCCACCTACTAATAATAGTTCATAAAGCATACAAAATTTAGGCATGATATGGAGACTGTTATGTTGAGTTTTAAAGGAAAATCGATATGATTCTTACGCATATTGAGTTAAATTCTCTAAATGAGAGGCTAGTTGGATATTTTCTATATTTATTAATGTTTTATAGGAATTTGAAGGGTAATGGATGAATCATCGAAGCGTAAAGAGATATGTAAGTGATTTAGAAGCAAGGTTATCATGTTGAGAAGCTTTAGCAAAAACGACAGAAAAGATATCGCTAGAAGACCAAGATTAGCACTGAAGTTAGAGGGATCATAGCCAGCATCATGGCCATAATCCACCTAGCTAGGAAATGATTTCAGGTCAAAAGAAAACATAGTGAAGATCACGATCGTTATCTAAACTATGATTGGGGTAGTTCTTCCTCACACAAATAACCTAAATTAGGTTATTTTTATGAAGGTTTTCTCATAATTATTAAGGAGAAGAAGTATATAAAAGCCATAATCTGAAGATTAAAGATAGGATTTCATGCAACAATCATCAAGGAGTTAAGGACTCAAGAGAAATATCTATGATATTTTCTATTTCCTTCTACTTTATGCTTATTTATATGGTCTATACAATAGGTAGGAACTAATCTTTTCATAGGATTTAGGTTCTAAGGAACTTTAGGATGTAGTATTCCTTATGGTTCTTTATTTAACTTTTGATGTCCAAATTTTATGTTGGATTTGTACATGGATATTAATGACATTGGATATTAAATGTTATGTGAACCTAAAATTTTTTTTTAGTGTTTTGATTGTATATAATTAGATTGGGAAATCAATTATATGCTTTAGATCACTCTTTATCCAAAGCATCTTGTATAGAGACCTAGATACAAGCTTACATAAGATGTCTAAATTATGAGTGAACTTAGCCAAAACAATTAGTTTGATAGAATTAATTAATGCATTCAATTGATAGGTTAAGATAGAGAGAAATTTCACTTGATTTACAAGATTGAATAGGATTGCATAGCTCATGAGAGAGTGTGATTTACTGTAGGTAATCTATGATTAAATAGATCTAAAAAAAGTTGAATCCAGAATAAAATTGAATGCAACTGCATTCTAGAGGGATTAAGTGCCTAAATCTTGGTTTCATCATTTAGTGTTGGTCATTGCAAGTTGTTTTAGGTGTTTACTTTTAATTGTTTTGTTTATTTTCTTTATCAAGTAAATCAACTACACTACTAATTAATAGGCTAGATAATATAGATAGGAAATGATAAGATTGAATTTTATTAAAATTTCATATGCTTTTTAATTTCATTTCAATGTTATTTTATTGTTTGAATACTCAAATTGTGTTATATTAAGCTTAATGACAAGTTTTTTTCCTTGGCCCCATTTTGGGTCAAAGCATGATGAATTTAAAGAAATTTGAGCAAAAGTCAAAAATTGTATTAATTTGAAAAGCAAGAACAAAAAAGAAGAATTTAGTTGAAAGGCAAGCTACCAAAACGTACCTTGCTTAGCATTTTAAGCTCACTATTTGAATTAAACAAAACGATGAGCTGGAGGCAACAAAGAGGAAATTTCAGTGAACACCAAGGCAAGTTTTGGATGAATTAACTAAAGCACAGAACCTTAGGCAAAAAAGGAGTGGACAAGTGGCGAGTGCTTGGGTGGGAGGCGCTGTTGGCCAGACAGCTGCTTCGGATGGAGATTTGGCTTGGAGCTACAACACCAAGAGTGAGGCGACAACGACTTCTGCTGTCGAAGAATCCACGAGAAGCAGTGCATGCTTTCGGTTTTTAGGAGTTTAATTTAATTAACTACCGTGCATCTATTGCTCTTGCCCTATTTTAGCTTTCCTTTGTTTAGTTTCTTGTCCGAATTTATGCTTGATTCTTGTCTGAATATTTTTTTTTATTTGTCTTGTTCTGAATATTTTTTTAGTGTTAAGGTTACTGTTTTCCTTAAGTTACAACATTTTTTTGCTTATAATATTAATTTTGTCTTTAGTAAATTTGAATTAAATCTCTTTTCATGTTTTTATTTGTGTTTTTCCTTTATTGTTCTTAATTTTTAATTTTTAATTTTCTTTTAATTAATTATGTTTAGTGTTCATTTAGTTTTTGTTTTTCTTAATTCAATTATGTTTAGCTAGTTTAATTTTGGGTTGGAGGATATTAATGGGATTTTGGCTTAACAATTTTTTAGAATTGATTAAGCATTGTGATTTAGGTAAAGATTGAAGTGAAATTCTGCATAATTGACATGAATTAAAGATTAATTCTTAAGATTAGCTATCTTAGGTTTAATTTCTAATTCTATTGTTAGGAATGAACTTGTGATACGTAATAGTCATAGTGATTTCCATAAGTAACAATAGGCTAATTGAATTTTTCAGAGAACTTAATCAACTTAGCCTAGAATTCCAATTCTCCAAGTTACACAATCTCAGCTTGTGAGATTTTGCCTTAGGTTAATGTTATCATGTCGTTAAATCTAGAAAGCTTATTCTAGGTTGCCTCGTGATTAAGGATAGGTTTTCTATCGTATACGACCTATCTAAAAGGGGAGAAATTGAGGGTTTAAGAGCTTGTTTGAACCTATAGGCTAGCATCTTACACCAATTGCAAGTTATCTATTTTGAGGATAGATTATAAGCCTATAATTCATGATATATCTTCCACCCAGCTTTTGTATTTCTTATTTGTTTGTCTCTTTTTCATCAGTTATCTTTAATGTTTAGTTTTGATGACTTTTCTTCTAAGGGGTTTTGTTTTCTTTTTCGCAACATGAGAGATAACAATTCACTATGGCTTTTTGTAAGATTGACCCTAACTTGCCTTAGCTACTCAGTTAGGTAGGTTAGGAAATTTTATTGTTTGGAAGCTTACAATAAGCTCCTCAAGTTTTTGGAGCCGTTGCCGGGGAGCTGACACTTGTATTAATTTTTATTTCTTGTGTTGTCTTTCTTTTTGCTTTTGTTATTCATCTATCATCATTGATCTCTATTTATTTTTGTTTCACAACTTTTTCAAGTAATGAATTATTTTCAACACTCTTTTTATTCTGATCATTTTTACATTAATTCTTATATCGATAATGATTTTGAGGTTAATGCTCTTTTAAGGTTGGAACAACAGGTAACAAAGCTCACACCCTTAGTTTCTCAAGTTGTGATAGATATTATCCAGACTAAGTTATGTGATTTTTGTTCATTGTCAGGCCATTCTAGAGACATATGTCCTTCCTGGCAGGATAAGCAATAGTTTTATGGATTTAGCGGATTCCAAGAGTTCCAACAAGAATTATATGATCCTTACACTCCAAGTTACCAATTGGAGTGGGAGGATCAACCTTATTTTCAAATGGGAGACACCAACATCAATTCAATTCTCTACAGCCATGCTATCAAGATCTTCCGCATGCCTCACCTGCACCTCGAACTCCAACATTGCCTTCACAAGCTGATAGGATGTCATTGGAAGCGATCATAGAGAGTTTGGTTATGAGCACTCTTCACTTCCAACTAAAAAATGAGGAGCGACTTGAAGGACTTGGAAGATCAAGTAACCCAATTGGCTGAAGTGATTGCAAGTTTAGAAGAACAAACATCTTCCATCACACTTAGCCAACCAGAGGAAGACCATGGGGAGGTGGTATGTGATCATTTACCAAAGGGTGGAGAACAACAAGATCAAGAGGAGATCGTTGAGCAAATGGACATGTGCTTAAATGATATGGAGGATGCTACACCTCTTGAGGTCAGTATTACTGACTATATTTTTAGTTCTTTTTCTCACAAGTTGAATCTCGAGGAGGAAGAAGAAGAGAAGATGAGCAAGCAAGAGAAGCAAGAGGATTAGGAAAGAGAGGAGTTGAAGCCGATTGAATGCTTGAAGGAGTTTTGCATAAGCAAGCCAATGTTCGATGGTGATAAGCGGGATGATGAGCCTCCATACTCATTGCTTTTACCATTACAGAGGTCATCCTGGGAGAAGGGCGATGCCCAAAGAAGAGAGTGGACAATAGAGTATGATGGCAAAAAGATGAAGTTCCACTCCCCATAAGTTATGAGGCATTGTGTTGATTATAAGCCTACTTCAAAGAAGGTTGCTCTAGGCTCATCTCCGAGTCTTAGCATGCTCCCTATCGGGCTCAAGTATCCATTTGACAATGGATAACATTGCATGCCAAGGGTCAAGCTTATGACATAAAATAAGCGCTTGATGGGAGACACCCCATTCGTATCCTTTTATTTTATTTGTTTTTCTCTTTTGATCTTAGTTTTTAGTTGTTTTCTTTGAGCATTTTACCTGTTTTATTTGATTTGTTTTATTTGTAGGCATTCAGAAAAGAAGTTGCAATCTTCCACTTCAGAGTTGCTATCTTGGTTTTCAAACTATGATCTTTCATTTCGAGGTACATTTGGTCCTTTCAATCCAGAGGATTACTTATGTTTTTGCCCTCTTATACTTGTGTTTTCATTTCTTTAAGGACATTTGAGACAATGCCTATTATAAGTGTGGGGGTGGGGATAGTTTGATTGAATTGAAAAATTAAAAAAAAATGCAATTGTACACTTCAACTATTGTGTTAAATGTTGAACCAGGTTATTTTGTCATAGTAGTTGGACTAAGATTGAGTTGTATGCTTGAATTTTTATTAGGTATCTTGAGTAGAAGGTGAATCATATGGAATAATTGAAGTAGTTGATTGCATAAACTCAGTCAAATATTTGATACTTACATGATGAGGCAATGTATGAAATTTTGATGGATT
>JAOXYD010117691.1:0-11285 GCA_028565735.1 Pinacopodium congolense | reverse complement strand
AGTAGTAAAGAGGGTGAAGAATAAACTAGATAAAGCCTTGAAGCTCTTCTCTTCACTTCTAGAATGCTGGAAAATTTAGGTGTTGATGTGTCTTGATGATTTCCAAGGTTGATTAAGTTGTCTCTTTTGGATAGCCACCAAAAACCTGTTCCTTGCCTTTTTTTTGGTGTTGTCTAATGAATATTAAAGGCTCCTAGGATTTAGAACACTTATATATGTCAAAAGTAGGGTTGCAATACTTAAAATCCCGTGTTTAACTCGTCTAGGAGTCAGTCCTACTATCACCATCATGGCCAGTCACGATCGTGACATAGAATTTGCATCCAGGAGGTGTCACGATTGTGACAGGTCACCTTCATGACACCCTATTTGACAACTTCGAGCATCCTTCATGCTTTTGACCATAACTTCTACTCCGGAGCTTCGATTGACTTGAAATTTGAACTGGAGACTCCTAACATCTTGATCTTCCTCTTCACCAATGTAATGGCCATTTGAGCTCTAAACGTCTTTATAGTAAGCCATCAAAATCACCTTTAAAACATCCAAGTTTGAAATCCTAATACCTGCAAAATCAACTAACAAAGTGCATCAAACTATCCCTCAAATAAGCTCAAAATCCACCTTTAAACACTAGAAAAAATAAAGAAATAGTTAAACACTTCAAAGATCACGCAAAGATGCAAAAGATGAAATAAACTAAAGCTAAAACACACAAAGAAACACTTAAAATACCTAAAAATAGCCTAGAAACATAACCCTAAAGCACACTTATCATTACTGAATTGATAGACTTGAAAAGGACATAAGGATCTTTAACTCTTGCACTACCATCTTAAGTGATAAAGAAGAACTAGACCCAAAAATAGTGAGATAAGGGATAGAAGTTTTATTTGGTAATTGTGTTTGCAACCCCAATTTCAGATACCTTATGTTATATACTTTAACTACTAATTGATTATCCCCAGGCCTAAGTGTTGTGGAGGATATTGATGATTATGGGGTTTCCTACAAATTTCAAAAAGTCATAACAAAAATGGGAACTGTTTTCCTACTAAAATTTTCCCTAGCAAGCACATAGGCAATTAGAAATTGAAGAACTACTATAATGTGACAGTTGACACTCTAACAAGTATATTACTAAACTAATTAGTTTATACAATTGAATGGGGTAACACATTAATATGTGTTGTTAATTTTTCGGTCCATAAAGATGATAGGGGTGTCTACATGTGACATGCTTTTGTTTTATGGAGAGGCAATTGGACCTTTAGCCATGAGATAATGATATGGTTTATTCAAATCTGATGTCATTGTAATGTAAATTTAGTTAGAATGGCAGGATGATTGCAGTGTAAAGATCTTACTTCAATCCATACATCTATGTATGAGCAATTATTGGGAAGTGAATTTAGTACACTTCGCCACTTATTCTAACGTTAGGATATGAGGACTAAGCATTGAGAAGATTAATGTATTCTATAATTGTTTGCTAGTTTTAACTACATTGCAAGTATACAAGTCGTAATTTATAGTATAATTGATATCGATCCCACGAGGATTGAGTCTAGACACCTAACAATCTGAATTTCACCTTGTTTAAGGTAAAATAAAATTATAGGAACTAAAAATTAATCTTAAACTGACGAAACTTGAATGAAATTAATTGTAGAAGAAATTAAAACAAAGAAGATATTCATTAGTGGTGACATATGGGTTATTCTATCCTTATTCATCATCCTTTAAGTTATCGATTTAATTGTGTTTGACCTAAGATTTTCTAAAGTTTTATTGCCCTTTATTAAGATGTAACTAATTGTCCCTAATTGATGTAAGATAGAATTACTCTTGCAATCTCTCAATCTACAAAATCTTTCCTAAATACTCAACTATATGTGAAGCAATCCTATAGGCAATTAATGAAATAGTTAAGATCACTCTTCAACCACTTATTAATCTATTAATTGTAGGTTCATTAAGTTAGCAACTCTCGTTGTGCACCCTAACTCAAAGAAATCAAAACAATCTCTCAATTCAAAGTGATTATAAGCTTAAAAATCAACACAAACAACTATGCTTTAAATCAATAAGAATAAAGTTGGATGAAAAATTCAAGAACAATCCCTAAAATAAATTTAACAATCAATAATCATATTGAAAGAAATAATATTAAGATTAAACATCAAAAGGAAGGCAAAGGAAAAGAGAAAAGGTTGAAGCCTCCTTTTTACGAAAATTTAGACAATACTTGTTGAATCTTTAGTCTCCTATCTAAATTTGTGTTCTTTACATCATCCTACCAAATAAGCATTTTCCAAATTTGACCTCTTCTTGGTATTTCCACTATAGCTTCATCCACAGACCTCCTTTTAAATTGAAATTTTGTACGGAGCTTCTTGACATGTTTTTCTAGATTGTTGTAAAATTTCGTAGCGATTGGAGCTCTAGAAGTTCCCCTAATGCTTCTCTGAATTCAGTTATACCAAATCTGGTTCAGATTTGAACTTCATTTATTTCTTGCACATCCAACCATTAAGAGTATCAACACATTCTTCAAATAAGTTCATATTTTTCCCTTAAATACTAAAAAATACCAAAAACAATCAAACACCTAAAATATAATGAAAAGGATGCAAAAGTTCATGCTAACTAAACACACACAATACTTAAAACACTTAAAAAAAACCTAGAAACATAGTATGAAAACACACTTATCAACTTCTCCACACTTAAATCTTTACTTGTCCTCAAGCAAATTAAACACAACCATTACATTCCTTCAATTAGTTTCAAAGAGACGAAGTTTATGCAATCTTTCAAACTTCGGCAACTTAAATATCAAGCTACTATACACATCATAATCTTTTCATTAGTACACATAAGCAAGCTCAAATTATGATACCATTGATCAAAGGTAAGCATAAAACCAAGATGAATTTTCCTCACGATATTCACTCATTTCACTCAAGTGTTTAAGGGTTGGTATTTTGCTTAAGACTCCCTCTAAGGGGCTACACTACCATAGGTTGAAAATTCACCAATTCTCCTCTATGCAGATTACATATTAAATGGATCAAAAGGACTTTTAATTAAGGTTGTAATGGGGCCAGGGTCTAGGTGAGTCAAAAAAATGGATTTAGGGTTTCTTCCTAAGCATTCGTAAAGCACTAAATGTACAAGGGGACAATAAAATGTATTTATAAGAGATGCCCATAAATAACTATCAACTTAACATTTATTGTTGCTGCTAACTTTGATTCTTTTCTTTCTCTTTTTTTTATTTTTCTCTTTTTTTCATTTGATTTTGTTCTTTTTGTATAATAATATTAAAACAATGAATAAAACAGTAGCAAAATGCAATGTGTTATAAGAGTAGAAGTATTACTTAACTCGTCTTAGAAGAAAAATGTAGCTAAAATCCCAAACTAATGAACACATAGTACTTGATTAAACTTGTGATAAGGTAGGCTAATGGGGTTTTCGAGTTTTTGATATAAGGTGTTGAATTCAAGAAACAACAAGGTTAAAGGCTCAAAATGGGTTACAAGGGATAATAAAATTAGGTGGGTCATTTAAGTCGAGGGTTTAAAAATAAAGAAGGTCTTAATCCTTTCCATATAACATGCATCTAATAGTTTCAAACCAGTTCAGAGGAAGTTCTGACAATAATCTTCCTAAGGGATCATCACATACAACAAGAAAAATAAAATGACTGAAATATAGTTATATAAGCTCAATGCCTCATATAGGTTTATATATGAAAATCCATGATAATTTCACACATTGTCTAATCACTCAAGTATCAATTTCTGACCAAGTTTATGCAACCAAATACTTCAATCAATCAACATGGTTCACCTTCTACTCAAGAAACCTAATTCAACTTTAAGCATACACTCAATCTCGTTCCAACTACTATGATAGAATTTCATGGTATAATACATATAATAATGACTCAAGTGTAAAGAAATTGACAAACATAATACTAACAATCTAACATGGGTCCTATATGATATGCAAAATTCAAATTCAAATGCAATGACTAACTCCCCACACTTGAGGGACACATTGTCCTTAATGTGTGAAGAGAGGACCAAAGACAAAGAACACAGAGACACTTAGTAACCAATCAAAACAACCAATATGGCAAATAACATAAGACAAACATACAAAAGAAATAAGCATAAAAAAATAGAGGGCGAGAAAACTTATAGAGAGGACGATGGTGATGGCATTAGGGAAGGCACTTGGACCCCTTATAGTGCAAAAAATTTGAAAAGCTTCTTAGTTTGGTAACACTGTTGTTGCTATATTTGCTTCATCCTATTGCTATAGAATCTTATGGTTGTCTTCCACGGTAGATAAAATAGCTTCCCACCCTTCACCCTCTTCGTCAAAATCATCAAAAAAGCAATCATTTCCTTGAGGATGGTGGGAGGAGACTAATCCTATGGACTTCCTTTGTTGCATAGTAGCTCTTGTGTTAGGGTCTCGGAGTTCCAAGGAATTCACCTCCACAATTTTAGCACGTCGTAAATACATAAAAGTGAAATACTAAACAAAAATAAGGTTAGACCATCGAGACTAACATTATAAACTTGAGTAATAGCAGTGACAATATGACCTATTCCCAGACAGTTTTGATTATTGGTTATCTTGTGATCCAAATGATGAAAAATATGGTATGATGTGCAAACTTTGCGATTAGTGTCCATACACCACAAAATTAACGATTCTTTAACTGAACACTTGTTGCTTTAAGACTTATTGAAAATTGCATAGCACATAAATTTATGAAAAACTAAATAGGCATTACTAAGTATGAGAGAGTTGGACGGATTATGAGCATCAAACTTATATAAACTCGTAAGTTTATTCCAATATGCAACATACTTAAAGTCAGGGTGGGTAGGATAATTCTTTGATTTCGAAAACCTATTATAAGTTTGATTATATGGGTGTCCTCGCAACCTAAACCGAAATTCATCTAATGTCTTAGGATCATATTGAATAGTCGTATAGAATTCCAATGTTGATTCTTCAAACACCACATAGTCAAAATGAATGAATTTCTTCCATCCGATCTTTTTACCTAAGTGTTTAATCTTGTATTTCAATCCAACCTCTTCAAGAATTTTAAATTTTAACTGTTTAAGAGCAACAATAGACTTGCCTTTGAGTTGTTGGAATTTCATACCTTCTTCATGACTAAAGATTGGAAAAGGAGCACCAAATTTGTGAGTCATATCTTGTGGTCCTTGGTTGAGAGCCAACTCTTTGCCTTTGGATTGGTTGTTGCTTCCAACTTGTCTTCTTTTGGGTGCCATAGTGATGGCTACTGTACAAAACCTATAAAAAGAGACACAAAGGAAGAGGTTAGATGAGAATATGATGAAAACAATGATTAACAAGGAACAAAGTACGATTTTTGGATGAAAAGGATTGAAAACTTGAAGTTTGATGTAAGATTAATTAAAAGTTTGTGAAATATTGGAGCAAAATATGCTATTTGAGTGGAAAAAAACAAGTTGAAAAAGAAAAGAGAAGAATGGGGGCTGCACTTGGAGAAGGAGGCTTAAGACAACTAGGGTTATAGGAAAAGAAACAAAGAAACAGATAAATAAATAATAATAGTAATCATAAATAAATAAATAAGCATCGCTCATGTTGAGTGATGCTGTCATTGTTATTTTTTGTTATTTTGAAAAAATAATTTAATTTATTTTTTATATACTTTTTTAAAGTTTAACTCAAGATTAGCTATTTCCCAATTTCAGAATCATCCTGAACCTACAAAATTAAAAACAGATAATAACTAATTAACTTCAGTAAATTTTAATGAAAAACAAAATCAAAACCTTAGTTAAACACATGAAATAATAAATAAAAAATATTTAAAATAAAAATAAAAATAAAAACTAATTAATAACAAAATATGCTAAATTAAGGTCGTTAGCTTGACCAATTTCAATCACTATAAGATTAAAGAAGGGAAAGAACATATATTACTTCCTTTTCATTAGAAAGAATGCCTCCGAAATAATGTTTGCATATTTGGCCATTCAGTTTAAATGTTTTGCCCTTTTTGTTCTCTAATTCAACTGCTCAATGCTTAAACACTTGAATGACTTTAAATGGACCACTCCAATGGGATTTTAGGTTCTTGGAAACAAGCAAAGTCGAGAGTTAAATAATAATACCTGATCGTCAGTCTAGAATTCCTTCTTTTTGATATGAGTGTCATGCCACTTTTCACTTTCTCCTTATATAGTTTGATGTTCTCATAGGCATCAAATTGTAGCTCCTCCAATTCAATAAGTTGTAATAGTTCTCACCAGTTGCTTTTCCATTGAAGTTCAAAGCCTTGGTAGCCCAATACGCTCGATGATCTAACTTCACGGGTAGGTGGCAAGCTTTCCCATAAACAAGACAAAAGGGGGTGGTACCTATTGGTGTCTTGAATGCAGTGCGGTATGCCTAAAGCTCATCATCAAACTTTAGTGCTCAATCTTTCCTCGAACCATTCACTGTCTTCCCAAGAATTCTCTTTAATTCTCTATTCACTACTTCAACTTGCTCGCTCGTCTATGAGTGATAAGGTGTGGCTATTCAATGGCAAACTTCGTATTTCTTGAGCATGGCTTCAAAAGACTTGTTGCAAAAGTGCGTTCCTCCATCACTAATGATTGCCCTTAATACTCCAAACCTATTCAATATTCATTTTATGAACTTCTGTATAACTTTTCCATCATTGGTTGGAGTAGCTACTTCTTTTGCCCATCAGGAGACATAATTCACACTTACGAGGATATAAGTATTTCTAAGCAAAGATGGTAATTGTCCTATAAAATCGATTCCCCATAAGTTGAAGACCTCCACTTCTAGAATTTTGGAGCGTGGAATCTCATCCTACTTTGAAATATTTCCTACTCGTTGGAATTGATCACAATTCTTGACATACTCATGTGTATCCTTGAATAGTGTAGGCCAAAAGAATTCGCACTCCACCATTCGATCTGTAATCTTGCTGGCTCCGTAATGACTTGCATAAGATGAATTATGACATTGTGTAAAAATTTCAAGCATTTCATCCTCAGGAACACACTTAAGAATTATTCCATCAGCACATATCCTATATAAGATTGGCTCATCCCACAGATAATGAGTACACTCAAATAAAAATCCCTTCTTTTGATGATAAGTTAAGTTAAGAGGAAGGATATCACCTGCGATGTAGTTCGCTATATCAGCAAACCATGGAATAAAAGGATTGGTTACCAACATCAAGGATTCGTCGGGGAAGTGTTCATTGATGTTCGCACTTGATCCCATCTCCCCAACGTGATAAGTGGTCTGTCACTACATTCTCTGCTCCCTTCTTTTCTCGTATTTCTAAATCAAATTCTTGTAGGAGTAATACCTACAGTATAAGCCTTGTCTTGGCATCCTTCTTAGTGAACAAATATCTTAGTTTTGCATGGTTAGTATAAACAATTACCTTTGAGCCTAAGAGGTATGAGCGGAATTTGTCACAAGTGAACACCACAGCTAGCAATTCCTTTCGGTAGTGGTATAATTCAATTGGGATCCTATCAATGTCTTGCTAGCATAGAAGATGTCATGTAATCTCTTTTCCTTCCATTATCCAAGAACGCACCCTAATGTTTGGTCGCTAGTATTGCATATGATCTTGAAAGGTAAGGACAGATTTAGTGAACTTAAAATTGGTGCGAATATAATTTTCTCTTTCAACCTGTCAAAAGAATTTAAATAGTTAGCATCAAAGTGAAAAGGTGCATCTTTAACTAACAAACTAGTAATGGGTCGAGCAACAAGAGAGAAATCTTTAATAAATCAATGATAAAACCTAGCATATCCCAAAAATGTTCGAACCCTTAATGTTGCTTGGCGGCGGAAGCTTCTCAGTAACTTTTATTTTGGCTCCGTCCACCTCCATTTCTTTACATAAAATCTTGTGTCCCAAAATGATGCCTTTGTGTACCATAAAGTGACATTTTTCCCAGATGAGGACTAGATATGATTCGTCACATCTTTGAAGTGCTCTGTCCAAATTTTTCAAATAGTTATCAAAGAAGTCTCGAAAGACTAAGAAATCATCCATAAACACTTCCATTATATCCTTTATCATAGCTGAAAATATGATCATCATGCATCATTGAAAAGTAGTTAGAGCATTGCAAAGGCCAAAGGGCATTCTTTTATAGGCGAAGGTTTCGTAGGGGCAAGTGAATGTCTTTTTCTCCTGATCGTCTGGATATATAAATATCTTATTGTAACCTGAATATCCATCCAGAAAGCAGTAAAATGCATGCTCAACCACTCTCTCGATCATCTGATTTACAAAAGGTAGGGGAAAGTGATCCTTGTTAATTACGGTGTTAAGCTTTCTGTAGTCAATGCAAACACGCCAACTTGTGATTGTTCTTGTTGAAATCAATTCCCCTTTTTCTATTTTCAACCACGGTCATGCCCTCTTCTTAGGTACACACTGCACTGGGGTTACCCATTCACTATCAAAGATGGGGTAAATAATTTTGGCATCCAAGAGTTCAACCACCTATTTTATCACCACTTCTTACATGTTCGAGTTCAATCTCCTTTGTCTTTCTCTCAGTTTCTTACCGTTGTTTTCAAGGTAAATTCTATATATAACTACATTTGGGCTAATACATCTAATGTCAAAAACTCTACCAACCAATATCCCTCATTCTTTTCTTAATGATTTTTACCACTTTCTCGTCTTGCTCCAAATCTAATGGATTAGAAATAATGATGGGTAGTATGTCGTCCCTATTTAAAAATGTATATCTGAGATGGGAAGGTAAGGGTTTTAACTTTAGAGTAGGTGGTCTCACAATAGAGGGTGGTATAGGTGCATCTGTCCTATCTAACTTTTCATTTTCCACCCCCTCACATATCTCTTCTTCATCCACACTCTCATCTCCTTGAACTTCCTTTATTTCCTTAACTTGATCTTCAACTTCTTTAATACAATCATCCACAATGTCAATCTTCAAACAAACATTACTATCCACTAGTTTCTTCAAAGATTTTGTCATGTTAAATTCAAGCTTCTCATCATCAATTCTCAAAACTAACTTCCCTTCGTGCACATCAACTAATGTCCTACTAGTTTTCATAAAGGACCTACCCAAAATTAATGAACAATTCCTATCTTCTTCAAAATCCAATTCCACAAAATTAACCAAAATTATAAATTATCCACTTATACCATAACAGCTTCGACTACCCCAAATGGCCTCTCGATGGATTGATCATTGAGCTGAATAAGCATGGATGTTGGCTTGACATCTCCTAGCCCTAATTTCTAAAAATAGATAACGACATCAAGTTAATACTTGTACCTAGATCACATGAGCATTTAGAAAATTCAAAATCACCAACAACATATGAAATAATAAAACTCCCTGGATCTTGTAGTTTTGAAGGCATGTTGCTTGAGATAATTGAACTACAACTCTCTGTTAAGGTTACCGTCTGTTTGTCATCCCAAGTACATTTACGAGTCAAAATATCTTTAAGAAACTTTGCGTAATTAGGCATACACTCTAATGCCTCCACAAAGGATAGATTTATTTAAAGCTTCTTCAGTTTCTCCAAAAATTGAGAGAATTGGGCATCTACCTGATGTTGTCTCACCCTTTGTGGATATGGAATCTTCGGTTTATAGGGGGTGGTGGCATATATGGCCTCTCGCCTTCTTTCTCCTCTGCTAGCTCCTTACCTTTCTCCTTTGTTTGGTTATTCTTTTGCATACGTAGCCCTTCTAATTGCTTGCCACTTCTCAGTATGATTGCTTAGATTTGCTCTTTAGGATTTGCTTTGGTGGTACTTGGTAGGCTACCTGCATTCCTGGAAGATAACACGTTGGCTAGTTGACCTACATGTACCTCTAAATTATGGATGGATGAAGCATGATTCTTCAAAATTTGGTCAAAAATTTCCTCTAGACTTATAAATCTATTGTCCATAACATCCATCATCTTATCCATCTTGCTCTCCAATAACCCAAAGAGGTCTTGTTGGAATCTAGGGGTCTTTGAGGTCTTACTTCACCACCTGCATTGTTAGTACTCCAAGAAAAGTTTGGGTAGTTCTTCTACCCTGGATTATAAGTGTTGGAGTATGGGTTGTTACCTCATTGTAGTTAGCCAACATAGTTTACCTGCTCAGTGCCATTAGCTTCCAGTAAGAAACATTCTACAGTATCATGGTTGTCTTACCCACAAAGCTCACATTGATAGTGCATAGATTTGACAGTAGAAGAAGAAGCTCCTTGCATATTGTTCAACTGTCTAGTGAGGGCTGTGATCTGTGCTTGCAAAGCTGTTGCCGAGTCAATTGGTATAATACCTCTTTACTCTTTTGGCCCTTGTCTACTTCTCTCACTGGACCACATACAACTGTTGCTCGCTAACTCCTCCATAAAATCATGAGCTGCCTCAATAGTCTTTCGCATTAAGGAACCTCTAGCAGCTGAATTTATGGTTCCTCTTGTATTATGATTTACACCATTATAGAATGTTTGTAAAAGGAACTCTCTTGGAAGGTTGTGAGGTGGGAAACTTCTCTGTAACTCTTTGAACCTCTTCCAAGCTTCTTATAATGACTCCCCATCGCCTTGTTGAAAATTTCTAATCTCCTTGATAATCTTCGTAGGTTTTGTCAAGGGAAAGTACTTGGCAAGGAAGGCTTGTGCCACTTGCTCCCATGTAGTAATCTATCCTAAATTGAGAAAGTTGTACCATGCCTTCGCCCTATCCTTCAAAGTGAAAGAAAATAATCTAAGTCTCACAGCATTATCAGACATACCTTGAAACCGAAACGTATCGCATATCTCCAAGAAGTTTGCTAAATGGGCATTGGGATCTTCTGCTGACAATCCATATAATTGGACACTATTTTAGAGAATGTTTAAAAGTGCCGACTTGATTTCAAAATGGTTTGCTGTGACCGCAGGCCTTGCAACTCCTTGTGGTCTAAATCCAGGCCTCATAAAGTCCATCAAAGTTCTCTCGGCCATCCCTTGTTCTTCTTCTTCAGCCATATTTCTCTGTGTAATGTCTTCGCGCTTTACTCTTCTCAACTCCCGTTCGTGTCTTGTTATATCTAGGTGTACTTCGTCACTTACTTTGGTAGATTTTCGCGTACTCCTTGTGTTCATACACCTGCAAAAACACAAGGCAAAGTATCAATAAAACTTAAATCAAAGTTACTCAAATCACGTAAGATGCTAAAATATC
>JAOXYD010117690.1:0-25032 GCA_028565735.1 Pinacopodium congolense | reverse complement strand
TACCTAAAAAATACACTTAAAAAATTCTTACTTGAACAACCCAAAGTGTTTAAGGGACTCATAACTATAATAAATGATGAATGTACTAATCTCCACACAAATCCATTCAAAAACAACTCAAAAACACAAAATTGCTTAACTCACTTATAACTCTATTGAACATTTCTTGATGCATCACATACATTCTACTACATCTATTTATAGGTGAAAATTATCTTACTATTCACTAAGGATGTTAGAGTCTTTTAAAACTCACTTTCTTTGATTTTTATCATTGAAACTAGTTATTGGAATTAGTCTTACACACTATTGGTAGACCAGTTAAAATGCACTAGTTGATCATTCGCTGCAAAATTAACAAACTTGTCAACCATTTCAATACACAATGGATCAGTCCACGTAAAAACTAAAATTTTAAGAACTTCACAGATTTCACATATGCAGCCAATCCCAAAGTATATCCTAACATATTCAAACCTTTGATTTTTCACAATATTCAACACACACACCCACACTAATACCCATACACACACACATACACTTTCCATAATTTCTCTTGATTATACAACCATACACAAAATATGAAAGCATTATGCATGAGTGCATCCTATTAAACACTTTAAGAGGATCAATATAAGATTATAATAAAAAGTATAAGGCATAGCCTAATAACTCTATCTTGGTCTTGATATTGAGCCTTTTGCTTCTAGTCTTTATAAGCTCCATTTACACTCCAAAGCTCCAAATTGTATTTCTTAAACACTTTTTCTTCAAAGCTATCTTTTTAAAAACATTAAACACAATAAACTCAATAGTAGCAAGCTTATTTGTTATCAACAAAATATAGGTGGAGCTTCCCTTGGTTTAATAATTTTTTTGTGACCCTATATCATAATAGGAATAAAAAAACTTTCTTATGACATATCCTTTCTCAAACTACCTCACATACATTAAAAAAGGGGTATAAAATCATGAAAGTAGTAATTTTTAAGCAAAATAAACACAACCATCTGATTGCAGACCTCATACTCCATTTAATATAAAAATCAATAACTAATAAAAAAAATATCTTCACAAAAAACAATACCTACAACATGAAACTAGCTAGACCTCCAATCCCTAACGGAGACACCATAGATGTTGTTGAGGTTTTTGAGATGCTTTTAATAGAGATTAGACCAAATGTAAAATTAATTATGTAATAAAATCTAAATTGAATTTAATGTTGAATTGTAAAATAGGATAGATGTTATATATCATATCTTACTCACTAGAGTGGTTACCTAAGTTTATAAAATGTTCAAAACATTTTAGGACTTTTTAAAAAGGACAATGGTTTAAGTGTGAAGTGAATAAGAGCAAGTTGAACAAAGAAAAGAAAACATATGGTCTAGTACCTAAGAGTTTATGCCTAGCCTATGTCATAAAATATAACTCCTAAAGTGATGTCTAAGAATTGAAACAAGATTTGAAACATGTGGCTTAAAACTTAGGAGTTTATGGTTTGTTGTAAGTATTAAAATAAAACAAGTGAAAGTTCTTAAACTATATCAAAGTGTTATGAGTCCAAAAAAATTTATATTAGTTTTAAAAAGGACTTTAGACTTGTATGGTAGTGTAATTTGAACAAATTCGAAAAATGAAAGAAATAAAACAAGAATATTAATTGAATGCAAAGAAATAAGATAAAGTCTTTTTATTTTGATATGATAAAAGGACCCTATAAGGCAAATGCTAAAACTATTGAAAGATTTTGGTGAACTAGACTGTTTAAAATGAATCTAATGATTAAACCATTTAAAAATAATAAAAATTTTAATTAAAAAAATGGAAAATGCCTAAGAGACAAACCTTAAATCATATAGTCAGAGGATTTGAGCCCTAAGGCCGAAAATTTCCAAATTTTCTAAGTTGTAAAAATAAGGCCCCAGGAAATAAAATATAAGCAATTCATTAAAAAAACAATTATCGATTAAAATATACAAAGGAGTTCAAATTTAAAGGCAATAACCAAAATCGACGGGAATATATGAATAAAGTCACTATGATGATAATTAGACTTCTTAAAGCAATACTATAATAAGACATATAATGATCGAAAAGCAAGAAAAAAAAAGGAAATTATGGGCCCCAATTTTAGATTCTAGTCTCAGAGTTAAAATTTTTTAAAAATATAACTACTAATAAATCTATAAGCATAAAACAAAAGATGATGAATATAATCTCCATTGCCTATCAAGTACTATCACACACTCAAATAATAAATAATAAATCACGAATCAAGAGATAACTAATGTACAAAAAAAAAGGGTTAAGAAATAGTGAAAATGAGCTAAACTTATATGGGATCAATCTATACGACAATTCAAAGTTATGACTGACCTTTCACCCACGTTAGAACTAACCATTAAAGAAAAAAAATAATGGAAGAAATTAATATAAGGATAATAAAGAAGATGATTAAACTACGTTTTAAGGAAAACAAAAACAACAATGCATGAAACAAAATTTTCATATAAAAAAGGGAATTTTTTTTTTGAAACTGATCAAATTAAGATAACAAATAATAAAAGCAAACAATGTCATTTTTTTTAGGAAAAAAATGAACACTCTCAAGGTGTCTGTGAATGAAGTTATTACAAGATAAACTGATCAAATTAGTTGATAACATAGAAATAATTCCATCAAAACATTCTTTTGGAAAATTGAAACATGCTTAATTTAACATTCCAAAAGAAAAATGTTTAAATAAAGACATACAAAAATTAAAGAGGAAATAATGTGGAAATCAATGGCATAAGGAACCTCGAACAATAAAAAAATGAAAAAAAAACAAGAATCTAAAAGAAAAAGAAATAGAAGAACAAACCTAAGACTCGAATGATATGCAATACCCTTTACCCTTCAGATGTTATGATTTAGCCTTATGATGTAGAGTAGAGGAAAAATAAGTAAGGATGACAACTAAAAACCTATTATGCATTGACTAAAACATTAAATTATAAAAGAAATAAAAATATTCAATCGTGTAATTTTGAAAATACCTTGAGACAACTCCTAAAAAAGGAAGAAAACCTAGTGTCGAGTTTCCATTTAAAGAACAAAGGAAAGAAAGAAAACTAGAGTGACATAATGAAGTGAGATGTTTCGGTTTTAGGCAAAAAGGACATGACCAATATAAGAATGCAAGGAACAATCACCTATAAGGGAGAGGGAGATCTTTCGAGGTTTGTGTTTGCTTAAAGAAGAAATAGGAATGATAGGAACAAAATGGAGGAGAAAAATGTTAAGGGTTTTTTACAATTATGACAAAGAAGTTAAAAGAAGAAAGGTGTGATCCACAAAGAAATAAGAGAGAAGAGATATTAACAGCAAGTGTTTAGTCAATGGGAGGAAAACAATGGGTGCAGTTGTAACAAAAAAAGGGGCATAAAAATTATGGCTTTCAGTTTTCAAAGAGATGAAACAATGGATAATAAAATAAGGAAAAAATAGGATAAAGGTGCAGTTATCATTTGAACACAAATTTAGGAAAATTCTTAATGTTTCATATTCAAATAAAATTTTAACATTTATAAAATGCAGTTAAATCTCAAACAGATAGAATTCCAATTTTTCATCAAGATTAAGTTCAAGAGGTATAAATGTGGCAATTTTTAATGGTCTTTTACCTCATCCCCATATGATATTTTTCATTTAGAGACATATCTTCTGGGCTTCATTAGTTATTGATGTTGCAAAAATCAATTAAAATAATTTTCACATCATTAGCTCTAAGCAAAACCTTAAAGTAAAATAGGGGTGGTTTCATCGATTTAAAGTTTAAAACAAGTGTGGTCTTATTTAAGTACAATGACACATTATGATTTTTCTTGAATTTTTTTGCAAAGGTTAAACTGTACATTTGGCCAAAAGATTAGGGTTTTCATTATTTGTAAAAGTGATGGCTCTGAAAGCTTAATAACCCCTTTAATTTTCTTTTTTACCATTATTTTAAGATTAGGGTTCCTTTAGGAAAAATCTACAAATCCCTTGATCATCCAAATACCTTGATGATTGTATCTAATGGTCTATTTTTATACACTTTTGTGTTTTATTTTTTATTTTCCATTTAAATTCTAGCTCTCATCTTTCTTTCTCTTTTGATTTTAAAACTTTAATAATTTTTTCTTTCCCTAAAAAAAAACCTTCAAAGATTTGACAAACATTTTAAATACTCAATTTCCCTTATGAATTCACTTTCTTTATTATTAACCAAATATTTTTAAAATTTAATAAAAATATCCTAATAACCTAACAGACTAAAATTAAGAAAAATTAGAAGTGTTAAGACTCTGTTTAAGAAAATAGTCATTAATTAAACTCTATAATTAGAATTTAGTGAAGACTTCAAATGAATAAAATTGAAAACTATTCTAAAAATACTTAACATAGTGAAATGCAATCTAAACTGTATATGATAGAAAAGTTAACAGAAATAATTTAAATAAATTGAATGCAACTTTGCATGAAAATATTTCATTTGAATTTGATTAAAAGATATTAACAAACAATAGTGTAAGACAGGTTAGGAGAAGTTAAGAATTGACACTTATAATTCAACTCCTTATCTATCAAAGCATAATTTATTGCCTCTTAATTTGAACATTGAGCTTCTATTTGGTTTCAAGGTAATTTCCCTTCTTCTATTTAACCTAATGGTGCTGTAATACAATATTATGAAGAATCTTCAATTGTACACTTTGGTACATCCTCAAAACCATGCTTGCTTACCATCTAATAACCCATAAAATGATATCTTCGTGGCGCTTCCTCTTTGATCTTGTAGTCCCCTTTAAATGTATTTACTACTAACTAAGACTAAGATAGAAATATGATATATTTGTTTTAAGTTAGCTACTAGACTTATTCCACATAATAGGGCCTTAAACTTAACCTTATTATTGAATGCCTTAATTTCATGCACCTTGGTTTACTTGATCTTCAAATTATAGAGCCTTTTAATAGATACACGTACATTGATACATACATCTATCAGTGACTCAAATAAGTTACTTACTATTATAAATTTGATTCCTCCACCATAGTTGTTCTCGTAGAAATCCTAGAGTAGATACCATATATGAATTCACTAAGATTTATTGACCATTTAAACAATCTTCCTAATAGTTCAACGGGGGTCTATCATTTTGTTCACCATATAAGCTTAGAAGTAAGATTTGAAGCTTCTTGATAAAATTAATACTATAAAATTTACCTTCTCAAAATTGATGTAATGCAGTTACTCCTTATAGGATTTTATTGACGTAAGAAATAGGCCTTTTTTTTACTATTGTGCTGCTTATCGAGAATAATGTTGACTGCTTTAGATGATACTATAATGATAAGATGCAAGTTAGAGTATAGTAAGGTTATTGTAGAGAAGTCTTATATTTCTTAAATTCCTATTTACTCTCTTTTTTTCACTAGAAATCTTGGAGCTTTCTCAAAAAAAATTTTTAAAAAGCAAGTAATGTCTATAGAAAACAATGTAAGCCAATGATTTTTTTAGTAAATAAAATAATTAATAAAATATAGCTGCTAGTGGAGCTATTACATTCAGTTCCAATTATTAATGGCCTTACGATAAAATTATTTTATAGGAAGATTCCTAACTAAGAACCTTACATGAAATTAATGAGTAACATGAAGTATGAGTGTCTAGGAATTATTTAATAGCTTAAGGTTTTCTTCCAATTCTATGTTTACCATGTAGAGATAGGTTTTCCTAAAAGTTCTCATGCAATCAAGACACTTCATTTTTGTCTTCATCACCTCTCTAGTCCATTGCAATGAGTCTCTAACTAGGCAGCCTCATCCCTTACTTTCATTTCCAAACGGTTAATGGTTTCTTTCTCTAGATAGAATAGTCCAAGCAGGAAGTGGCAAATTGTAACGTTGTGTGGTCAGCAAGAGTAAGACCATTTTGATCCCGAGGGTAGCTAAGGATGGAACACTAAAACTGTTTAGAACATTTAATAGAAAATATCGTTTGTACACTAGTCTAGAGTAAAAAGGAGCACTTATATTTGTGAAATAAATGATCAATAGATTCCACCTCTTCGAGACATAACTCACAACATTTTTTTATTAGCTCTCCATTTTAGTCTATCTATAGCAGCATGCCTATTCTTACAAGACATGCATATGATAAATCTTACTTTAGGTAGATTTTTCTACTCCAAACAAATTTAAGCTAAGAAGTTAGAGGGTGAGTTCCCTGTATAATTCTTATAAATAAAAGGTTTGAGAAAATCCCAAAATGTTGCAAAGTATTCATCATTTGGTCCTCAATTTATTGACTAGGATTGTAACTAGGTAGGTTTGACTGAATAAAACTAAACCCTTATATGTTACAAGCCCAATCATTTTGAAATAAGAGCTTAAACCTTTGCATTCAGTGGAAGGATTGTCTAAGTTTAAAAGCTTTTAGAACTAGGAAAAGGTCCCAATTTTATCTAATTATCAAGCCATAAGGAGTTATCATTCCATCTCCTAATTTGTGTTTAAGTACGTAATCCCTTAACAGTGCTCCTCATTTTAATCAATTTTTAGACAAAACATAAGGATCTGTTCATTAGCATATACTCCTAAAAGCTTTGTCCTTTTAAAAGAAAAGTGTGCATTAATCTTACCCATAATGCTTCACTATTAGTTAGCAACCTTTATATTCTTTTTATTATGGTAGTTTTGATGGCTATTATTTATGGAAATAATTCCAATACCACCTTGCATCTTTAGTGATGCTAGTTCTTTCAAATTAACCTTGGTAGCTCTATGTCTTTTTTGATCACTTTTCCTTAAAAATTTTCTCAAGCTTTTTTTAATGTCTAATAAGCTTACGTGGCAGTATGAGGTGAGAAGTCTAGTAAATATGTAGAGAACTAAGAATTGCCTTAACAAACTGTAATCTTCCTCCCATATTGTAGTATTTTGTTACATTAGCTAGCAATATTCCTATTAATTCTTTTCGAAAGCACCATACAACCTCCATAAGATGGTTTCCTAGAGATTAAGAGTAGCCTAGATATTTAAAAGGCAATTCTTAATTCTAGGTCTAGCTCTATTGCAAGTCTTGTAGAATATTGAGTAACAAACAAAGAAATATTAATATGGATTTTGTTCTCATTCATTCTCAAGCCTAAAATTCTAAAGAACTTATTAATAGCTTCTAGTGTAACTTGAATTGGCACAACATTTTCTTTATGAAAAACCAAGATCTTATCAGCAAACGTTAAGCTATAAATTCATAACTCTTTACGTTTACTATAAAATATGAGGATTAAAGGAAATTCTATAGTTAAGAAACCTATTAAATACTTCCATACATAATGTGAAGAGATAAGGTGAAAGCAGGGCATCTTGCCTCAAGCCCTTCTTACCTTAGAAGAGTTCATTAAGCAATTCATTAACCAATATATTAAAGGATTAAGTGGAAATGCATTCCATAATCTAACTAAAAAACTTAGCTTGTAAATGATATAGCTATCGCAAGCCACCAAATAATATTAGCCTAACTCATAACTATGTAGCAAGGTAAGTTAGGATAGATCTCACAGAGAAGTAGTTAGTGTCGACACTATTTCTAATGTTGAGCAAAACAAAAAAAATTCCCTTAGTTTATGAAATTAAAATAAATAGAAAGATAACTACGAAACTAACACAAATAAAACTAAAGTGCAAAAATAAAAAGAAACAAATAACTAAAATAGTAAATGTAACCAAGGAAATTAAGATGAATAAAGCAAGAAAACAAATAACAATAAAAAGATAATAATAATGAAAAGCTGGGTAGAAGATATTTTCAGGATTTAGGAATTACAATTGATCAATGAAAACATTATAGATTATGTTATGCCTAATATGTTAGCCTATAAACACAAATAAGATCTTACGTCCTACATTCCTCTACTTGTAGGCAAATATGATATGATCGTAAATATACCTTGAATTATATGACAACTTAAGATATGATTTCTAGATTTAATGGTGCAGTAGCTTTAAACACTAAAAAACAACTAACTTAAGCCATAATCTTGCAAGTTCAAATCATGTAACTTAAAGAATCAAAACCCTAGGCTAAGTTGATTAAGTTTCACTTATAAAATTAATTAACCTATTGCTACTATTGTATTCATTAGGAAAAGTACAGATCATATGCTTATATCTAACATTTGAACAAGAAATCAAAAATTGGATAACAAATCCCATAAAATGAATCCTAATTCTTGGCATTTAACTGGAGTTTCAACTCAACCTTAGCATATACATAATAATCATTCAAAATACAATTCACATCTCATAATTATAATTCATTCATTCCTTTAATATCTTCTAATCCATAGAAAATTAGCCTAACATAGTAAAATTAATTAAAATAGATATAAAATCAAGGAAAACATGATAACTAAGACAAAAAAAATATGATGGAAACTAAATATTCAATAATATGTTTTAATGATATTCAAAGATTTAAGAATAAAAACTATTAAAATTGAACCCAAATGTAACAACACGTATCTTAATAAAATAATAGTAAAGAAATAGTAAAAATAACAGAAAAATAAAGATTTTTTTATCTAAGGCATCAAATATAAGAGTATTCCTAAACTATAACTTGAAATAATGCTCAAAACACTAAAAACAAAAACAAATAAGCAAGAAGAAGAGTGGCAGTTAAAAAGGGAAAAAAGATGAAGAAAATGAGCTACTTTTGTCCTTAAATACTCCTTCATTTAGGGTTAAACTGTTTTGGGGTGAAAAGTCTTGTTTGCCTTTTTATTTAGAGTAAAAAAAGAATTTTATAGATGTTCAACAACACTTAACATTGTCTTTACTAATGCTATATATAAAACCTATTATAGTTCTTGATATATGGCTATCAATGGTAGTTTCTAGATAATTCAATGACACCATTGATATTTATTGTTAAACTCCTAGAAATTGAGTCCTTTGTCTAATCTTCTTCAAATCACTTTTAAGTTTGATTTTTTTATCTGCGATGTGTCTCTTAAGTTCAAAACCTGCATTTTAATTGATAATGGACATAATTTGGGCATTTTGGCATCAAGGCTTATGAATGCCTTATTAAAACTCTTTAGTAACCTATCAAAAGTAAAAAATAAAATAAAATTCTTAGACAGCTTTGATGACATGGTCTACAATCAAGTGCCAAGCCTTCTTAAAAAAAAAAGCATTGTAACCATCCAGTCCTGAAGCTTTATCTAGAATTAATGATCATATCACCTTAGTCATCGCTTCAGCTTTAACCTTATCCATGAGGTTGTTATCTTGTTGGTCATTGATTTTAGTTATAGAAAGGTTTCTCAGTGTTGATATAGTACGAAGGCACTGATCACTTTTTCCCAGTTGGTTCTAAAAACCTTCAAGGGCTACCATAGGGATTTCTTATTACTTCTTAATTATTCTACCACTGTATTCAATGATGGAGATTATTCAATTTGTGTTCCTCTTTTAGAGTAAGGACCTATAGAATAAGGTAGCATTTTTATCTCCATCCTTCAATAATTAAACTCTATATTTTTGCCTAATGAAAAAATAATTAAATTACACTCTTAAGTATAGCTTGCTTAATGCTAATTCCTCTTGCACCATATTATATAGGATATTAGCATCATTCTAGTGTTTCCTTTGGGTTTCTTCTAGCTTCAATGTTTTCTAGTATGCCTTATAGTTGCTTCCTTCTTCTATATTATCCTTTTTTATTCTTTTCAATTCTATGATAAAACCTTAATTATACATCTTATAGGAATGATTCATAATGATTATCTTAGGTTTGAGAGGTAATTCTATATGATTTGGGTGTACATTTGAGTAATTCTTAAATAAGATGTTGCTTAAGTTGTTATGGATGGTTATTCATGTTATGTACAACTTTGGTGAATATTTTAAAGTACTTTTGGAACTAGAAGATGAATGAGATTAATTTGAGGACTTAGAGAATCATGTTATGAAGTTCTACACAAATAGTTAAGGTCATATGACAATTCATTAAGAATGCATCAAGAGAAGAATAAGAGAACCTCAAACAAGCACCAATTTTTTTATAGGTGAATTTTATGATTTATTAGGTGAATTTATAAAGCTTGTATTGTTATGAAATTTTATGAGATGTAATAAGATAATATAAGGAAACTATGTATCAAATTTCATGATCATCAAAAGTGCAGGTAAGAAATTATAATAAAAAGACTAAGAAGAGCTCAAAGTTGGAAAAACTATCAAAGAAGAGAAGAAGATGGAAGAACCAATCTCCATGTTAATATAGTGACTTATCCAATCACTAGATTTTTCATAATGAAATGTTTCGATAAGTTTGGATGCTATTTTGGTGAGGAGACAAATAGGAAAACCCTAGAAGCCACCATTCTAAGTCCATGGAATATATAAGAGAGAAAAACAACAAGATTTGAAGGAGAAAAACAACAAAGAACTCAAGATTAAAGTGGGAGCTCAACACAAGGAGGTAACATTCTTTACTCTAATACTTATAATCTAAGGTGGAAGAACCGCCTAAAGTTTTCTTGGACTAACAATGTAGTTAGCTACAACAAAACTCAAGGACCTCCAAAATTTTAACAAGATAGACTTGAAGCATTGGAATTAAAGATGGACAAGTTAATGGATGTATTAAATTCCATGTTCATAAGCCAAGATGGAAATTAGAAAAGGATGGAAGCTAAATTTAATTAGATTGTGAGGAATCATGCCCGTTCCATCCACAATTTATAGTTTCAAGTTGGGCAGCTAGCCTATGCATTATCTATAAGAAGTGTAGGGAGTCTCCCAAGTAATACACAATCCATTCCAAAGGAGCAATTGAAGGGAATCAAAGTTATAAGTGGAAAATAATCAGAGGAACCAGCTAAAAAGATGGCTAAAACCCTCAAGGATGAGCGCTAAGAGACAATGGAAAGAATGAAAAAAAGCCTTATGTGTCACCACCACTATATACTCTAAAGATCCCATTCCTACAAAGGTTAAAGAATAACTAGACGAATTCTCAATTTGAATTTTTTAAAAAAAAAGTTGAAAAAGTTGAAAATCAACCAATCTTTTGTGGTAGCTTTAGAGAACATGCCCAAGTATGTAAAGTTCCTAAAAGACATTCTAACCAACAAACAAACTTGGGAGAACAATTAAAAGTTATATTTGACAGAGAGTTATAACTTTATGATTATCAGGCACACTCCCTTAAAATTGTAAGATCTAAGGAGTTTTACTATCCCTTGTGTAGTTGGTAATGATAAATTTTCTAAATTGTACGACTTAGGTGAAAGCATTAATCTTATGCCTTTGTCAATTTTCAAGAAATTGGAGCTTGGAGACATAAATCCATCATCAATGCTTATATAGTTGGTAGATCAGTCAATTAAGGAGCTGGTTGATGTGGTGGAAGATGTACCTGTTAAAGTGAATGAATTCATCATCCCAATAAATTTCATGGTGCTAGACTTTGAAAAGGTCCCTAACTGTCCATTAATTCTTAGCAGACCATTTATGAATATCAGAAGAGCTTTAGTTGACATCTATGAAGGTAAATTATTCCTTAGGATAGGTGATGAGAAGGTGGAGTTTAGGATGGGCAAGGCATTAAAGAATTCAAAGGAGGGCAATGCTTGTATGAAGATAAATGTTATTAATAAAGGTATGAAGGAGCAAGCATAGAATCATGATGAAGAAGTCGATGAGAAAGATGATCAAGGTGTTCACTCCGACACTTGGGATATACCTTCTTAGGTGAGGGAAAAACACTACCCATTATTATTCCTAAAACCTTGACTTTAGAACAAGAGGACAAGGAAGTTAGATGAGAAAGAGGATGATTAGATCAAAGTTGAAGTTGATTCTAAGTAAACTCAAGTATGAGTAAAGAGGACCATTTAAAATTACTCAATTTTACAAGTAGGAAGCTCTTGAGTTGGAAAATTTTGAAGAAAAAGTGTTAAAGCCTAATGGGAATTATGACAAGTTAAACCTTGGAGAATTTCCACTAAAAGAAACAAAAGTAATCTCTTTCCTTTTTCTACTTTATAAAATCCAAAACTGGGTATGGTCAAGCTAACAACCTTAAATTAGCATGTTATATTGTTAGTTAAAATTTTGTTAATTTTTATAATTTTTGTTGCATTTTTCTTTCTATATTTTAGTTATCTTTGATTGTTTCTTTTAGTATTTTTTAATGTTAATAATTCCAATAAAAGATTGGTGTTATATCTTATTGATTACAAGACATAATTAACTTAGGCCCCCTTTCTCTAACATCTTTAAGTCATATGGAATGGAATAAACTCTCTTAAGCTATTGCTATAAGTGGACTTCAATTTTTACTGGACTGTTATTCTCCTTTCCTCTTTTACACTTCATGCACGTTATTTATTTTCATTCTTCAAATTGAGAACAATTTGGGTCTAAATGTGGGGGAGGGGGTTGATGAACTTGAGCATATTTTTTATTCATGCACACACTTAAATTGTTGTTAATTTAATAGGAATGAGTTGAATATCTTGTCTTTGAATGGTTAAAGATATGAGTTAACTGCTAATAGTGGTATTTAAATTTAATTGATGTTTTTTTTTTATGAGCACCAAGAAATTCTTAAATGATTCCTAACCTAAATTTGACTACAATTGTTTCTTCTTTTATTTTACACGATTGCATGTGTTTTGGGTGATCTTGGTGTAAAATATTAAGTTTTTAATGTTGTTAATTATGGATGGTCATATGAATTTGGAATAGCTTTTAATTTAATGAATGAAAAGTTTATATGTGCTTAAATAAAGTTAGCAAAAGCATTCACTTTGCTAGCTTTATACTGATAAAAATATTGAGGTTTATGAGTTAAGCTAGTATCCATTTGCAATTGTGAGCTAATAGAGTAACCGGGAGTGTCACGATAAAATATTTACCATCTGTCAAAAGGCTGGATAATAATGCAAATAAGCCACAAAGCATATCTGAGTTAAGTAACTAGAGTATATTCACAAAAAAATATTTTCCTTCGTGTCGAAAGGCTTGATGAATCCTTAAAATTTTTCTTTAATTTGATATTTGAGTTATGCTTTATGTTTATTGCTATACCCTAGAATAAGTTTGCGTGGTGATCCACATGAAGCTAGTTAGATGCTTAACATTATACATTGAAGGTTACCTAATTACCAATAGTGTGATTGTATGTGGTAATAAAGTTTTTCTTATGAAAGAATTGGGATATGTGATTTAAATCAAAATCATTGATTAATATTTATTTTTACTCAATTAACTTTCGAATCTAGATCCTTTTTGTTTTACGTGATTGTTTAATTCGTTGCTTGAGGATAAGCAAAAGTTTAAGTGTAGGGATGTTTGATAAAACCTTAATTATAAATCTTCTAGGCTTGATTCATAATGATTATCTTAGGCTTGAGAAGTAATTCCATATGATTTGGGTGCACACTTGGGTAATTCTTGAATAAGATGTTGCTTAAGTTATTGTGGATGATTATTCATGATGTGCACAAATTTAGTGAATATTTTAAGACACTTCTGGAGCTAGAAGCGGTGTGGGATTAATTGATGACTTAGACCATCATGTTATGAAGTTATACACAAATGTTCAAAGTCATATGACAATCCTTCAAGAATGCATTAAGAGAATAATAAGTGAAGCTCAAACAAGCATCAATTTTAGTGTAAGTGACTTTGATGATAAATTAGGTGCATTTATATATCTCAGATTTTTATGCAAATTATGGGGTGGAAGAAAATCATGTGATAAACCTATGTGTCAAATTTCATGACCATCATAGGTGTGGATAAGAAGTTCTAAAAAAAGACCGAGAAGAACTGAAAGTTAGGAAAATTGTCAAAGAGGAGAAGATGAAGGAACCAATCTCTAGGTCACTTTAGTGACTTACCAAATTGCTAGATTTTGTGGCATGACGTATTTTGATGAGTTTAATCCTATTTTACTGAGGGGGACATAAGAAAACTCTATAAGCTACCGTTCTAAGTCCAGTGAACATCTAAAGGAGAAAACAACAAGATTTAAAGGATAAAATCAATAAAGAACTCAAGATCAAGGTGGAGGAATCAAGATTCAAGAAGCTGCCATTCTATTGCTCTTTTGAATGTTTAATCTGGATAATGATTTTTTAAACATGATTATGGATTGCTAGATCTAATTTAAGTTTTATTATTGAATTTTTTGTCCAACTTTTATATTATGGATTTAATGCATGAATTTTATGATAATTATTGATATTATAATCGCTTCAAATTGGAGATTATTTTGATTTATTTGGGTTTGGATGCACAATAAGAGTTGGTAGCTTAACAAACATATAATTATCATATTAAAAAGTGATTAAAGAGATATCTTAATTGCTTCTTAATTATGCATAGGATTATTTTAAATCAAACTGCATATTTAGGACTAGTATTATGAACTACGAGGTTTCAATTTGAATTATAAGTATTTCAATTAGGATTACTTGATTAGATCTCGGGAGAGGGTAATCAAACTATTGGATATCTATAATCAAACACAAGTAAATATAAATGGTGTTTTGGCACTTTTCAAGATCTTAATTCCAAGCACTTCTATGGAACTATAATTGGATGTCAAGATTTGACCAAACTTGGCATTGCTACTAGGGAAGGTTTCCATCCAATAGCTCTTAACTTAAGACTTATCTAGCTTTCTTCTCTGTGCTTAGTTTACTTATTTTTTATTGAACTTGTAAACTTACTTCCAATGTAACTGAAATTAGAAAGACTAGCTATACTTATGCAATATCTAATTTAACTAAAAAACGTCATTAAGTTGTTCATGCTCTCCTATAAATACTCATTTTCATCTGCAACCATAATATAGTTAAAATATCATATGACAAGCCAAGGTGAATGTATGTTTCTTTAAAGATCAAGCAAATTGATTCATAAGTTTCTCCTCTAGAAACCTAGGTTAGAAGTATACACAAATGATAGATTAATCATTTTTTGTATAGGTTTATAGGTGAGAACAAAATGCATCATTTGATCACAAAAGCAATATGTGCATGGAGTAAAAACATTAGTGTTAAAAGAAACACTATTATAATGTGATCTATATTGGACATAATTTCCCAATTCCTCTTTATGAACTAGAGATGCTTTCTTATAATGGAGTTAATTTTGGTTTCTAAGTTACCAATAAAAGATGGTAATTCCTCTCTATGAACTGGAGATGTCTTCTTAGAGTGGATTTAATGTTGGTTTCTAAGATACCAACAAAAGATGGTTTTACTAAATTTAAGAAATTAAATATAGCCATTTGTTTATTAGTGATGTTTAACCTTCTTATATTCCATACCAAGATAGACATTAATGTGGAGATACCTTGGATTTAGCTTTTCTCTTAGATTTCCCTATTAATGAACTTCTTACACCATTTTTATTAGCAAATGACCTTGGCTCTAAGCTTTTTACCTCTATAGGCTTCCCTACTTGAGTTTCTGTTCTCTTAGCTTTACTATCATCTACAGAGGCTTGTCTCTCTTCTATCTTTCTTATATTTTGTATTACTACTGGTTTTTTGGTCTAGAGCTTATTCCTTTATTAATATAGTTGAGAGTTTCCATGTACCTTTTGCATTGTTCCTTCCTTCTCTTATTTTCAAGCCTTCATTTAACATACAATCCATATAAATAAGTTTCTATACACCTCCTTTATTATCATGTCTAACCCAGGTTTACTTATAGTCTCTTCATGTGTTATGTTCTTCACCACATACTCTTGTACAATTATTACTATCTCAACTCCTAGTGTTTCATTCTCACCCTCCATGTGTACTAAAGTATCCAGTTGTTACATTACGAAGTCAACCTTCTCCAAAACTTCATTATTATTACCATTCTCTACAAACTACATTGCTACTCCTATCTTACGGTGACCATCATTCATTCCTTCTTGATGTTGTTTATCTTCACCTTCTATTTGTTATGCTACAACCTGCATTAAGGTATTATATTGCTAAAGTACATTATTATTCTCTTCCATTCCTTTTTTACTCTCATTATCACGAATCTCTTGACTTTCTTGTGTCTTATTTTTAGAAAAGTTCTCTAATCCCATAATTTGATTGTATTTGTTAATTTGGAACCTACGACTAATAGGTTTTTAAACCTTGTTATGGCTTTCGGGAGAAGGATTCCATTGATAAGTGATGTCTAAGTAATCCTTAATTAGCTTTTCTTTATTGTTTAACTTCATAATAGGGATACCATCTGGGAAGATTTGGTTTATTTACACTTCCAAACATAATCTTAAATAAGATAGTATACTCATGTTGGCTATTTTGCCATCCATACACTATGATGTACCCATAAACTCACTAGATGGCTTAAATCTATAGCGAAATAGAATTCAAGGGGAGGGTGATGAGTTAATATCCATATAAGAACATGTTTCTATCTCATTTCCTCAAGCTTCAATCTAAGTTTCCATTATTAAAATTAGTCTTTGTTGAATATGTCAAGGTCCATTTTCTAGAATTTTTTTATGGTTTCAACAGGGTTGAATTTAAAGAAGAACACTTCCTCATCCTTTAGTAACACCTCCTTTAAACTAGTTTTTTCTCGAATTGAAATTTGTCTTGTAGCTTATAACAAGAAAAGGTAGTCTTTTTTCTATAAAGAAACTAACTAATCTAGATTTCCACCTGTTAGCTCTTGCTTTGAGTACCTCTACTCATGGAAAACTATTATTTGAGCCATCTTTCAAAGAAGGAGAAATATAAACTAGTTTCTGGTAATTTTTCACTTCCTTGACAATTTGGTTTTAGGTTCTATGCTTAAGATCTAGAGTTGTGTGTGCTTTCCCTTCATCTTATTGGCTTGTAACAGTTTAACTAAAAACCATAATACCAAGGTGCTGGAAGGGAGGAAATTCAACATCATTCAATGGACTTTGGTCTTGATGTGATGGAGAAAGATTAAAAGTTTTAATTAAATACAAGGCTTGAGGTGGAGATAGGCTATCTTCAATAAGAAGACAAGGCCAAAAGAGGAAAGCAAGAAAATTGTTAAAGTTAATAAAAAATTAATTACCCTAAAGGATAAAAACCCTAAGGTAGGAAACTAGCAAAGAAGTAACCAAGCATCTAGCAAAGGATTAAGTAGGTAGGTAAGGAAAAAGGAAAAGTAGTAAGGAAAGTCGAGATGCTAAAACAAACAAAAGTATCAGATAATAGTGAAAATCAAATGTAAAAGAAGGCTAGGACAAACAATAGGGTAGAGTAGGTTTTAAAAAAGGAATAAAAATTAGTAGAAAAGGGGGAATAAAAAAAAGGACAATGGAAAGGTAATGAAGGAGCTAATGGATCAAGAAGGAACAGAATAAAAGACCATAAGGAAAGAGGAATCAATGAGCATAATTAGTAGGAAAGGTTAACTAATAGGAAAGAGGAATCAACGAGCATGATCAAGATAATTTGGAGTTGATTCTTAAATTCCTTGAAAAAAGAAGTGATGAATATCAACAATTATTTTATTTAGATAGATTTCAAAGGTAGCCATGCCAACTATTGTTTTAATCTTTTGATGGTTAATCTTGATACTTTTTTTATGTAACCATAAACCTTAAAAAATTCTATTTTTATACTATAAAAATATACTTCTTGAGTTTAATCTCATGTTACACTTTCTTAAAATGCTAAAGTGTTGCTCTAGGTATGCAATGTGACCCGCTCTTTGTTCTACATTATTCCCCAATTACAATTCAAATACCTTATTGATTAATGTAAAGTAGGTAACTCTTTCGTTCTTAAGACCAAAAGGCATTACCATGTAATAATATGTCTCTTTTTTGAAGTGATGAAGGAAGTGCATTCTTAGTTCCTTTCAAGCATGTGAATATGATTGTACCTTGAATATGCATCTCTAAACTTGAACCATTGATGACTATATAACAATTATAAATTGATCAATTTTACTAACGAGTATTTGTCATCAAGTTATGCTTTTTAAAAATTAATATACATCTTCCACATTTAACTTAGCTTCTTAACCAACATCATATCCAAAATCAAGTCAAAATACCACATTTCTTTGAAAAACCTAGCTTACTATAGTTTTTTTTAATATCTTCTTCTATAGTTTATTACATCTCTTAAATGAATATCCTCTATTGCTATGTCATAATTCTATCTTTAAGCTCAATAGTCAACTTATAAGTGATGATTGAAGATCAATTATTGATATTTCTAAAAGCTCCCTTGCAAAAATATTTTTATATTTAGTCAATATGCTTCCAAACCATTTCTTTTTAATCTTTTGGAATATTTCTCTTTTTAGCTTGAAAGTTCACATATCTAAATGATCTTTTACTATAACGTTCACTATTTCCTCTATAGGTTCCCCTTATTACTCCTTCTCAAGATCTCAAGTATCTATAAATTGGATGTTTATAAGAGTTTGACAACCTCCTATCATTCTTAAGAAAATTCATCTAGCACTACCTTTCCATGTTGATAGTCCCTGTAACTTGTCAAACCCCATATTTTGTTAGAAATAGATTTAAGTACATATAGCGTGGCTTTTCCTAAAATGACATTGAACATTAGGGGCTCTTCTACACTAAGAAATAAGTGATTATAGTGCCCTACCTTAGGAATGCTACCATCTATAAGGCGAAAGTTACCTTCTATTCTACCATTGTTAGCCCTCCTTTAAGTGTAATGCAAGGGGTTTTTATAGGCCTTAATTGATCAGTAAATAAAACTACTAATGTCAACCAGGATCCTTTGAACTTTAATCTTCAATATGGAGATTGAAAGAATAATTTCATTATTGTTCAGATTATGTAGTGTTGTTGGCGTAATACAAGAAGGAATCACCTCAACTCTTTTTTTTTTCTATGGACTCATTCACCACGTTAACTTTGTTATGGTTGGCCATTTTAGTATTTTGTGATTTTACACATGTTCATCATTACGCCTCCATCAACTATCATACTAGTAACCCTAGCATAAAGGGAATCTCATGGTGGTTACCTATATCATCTATCTAGAAATAGCAAACTTGCTCTCCTATATTCCCTTTTTTTTTTTGGCAAGTGTGAAAAACAAGAATTTTCCTCATTGCCCTTTTTAAAGTATAACACTTAAAACTCTTCTTTATCTCTTTTAGTCCTTATATAATGCTTATAGGTTATATGGAAGTAATAATATTTTTTTTTAATGAGGTTTTTTTCTTAAACACAACTAAAGTCGACAGGTTTATACTAAATTAAAGAGCTAGGTGTGAAAAAAAGGCTCTATTTGGATGATTTTGACAGAAAATCAATGGTGTTCTATAACAACATTGTTGTTCTCACTATAAAGCATCATTGTAATCTTAGAGGAAGGTAGAGAACCAACGTTGCTTTGGAATGGCACTATTGATCCCAAGGTGAACCACCATTATATTTTAAGTTCAAATCAAAGAACTAGTGGTTTTCTGTAATAACATTATTATGGATCTTGTGCATCGCCTTTGATGCTCAAATTTAAGATACTGAACCAATAGTACTTTAAAATGGGCCATTATACCAAGGGTCATCATACTCCCAATATGTGTGACTAAACAAATATTTTAAGGGTAAATCAAATATTTGATTCCCTAATCAATCCTAAATCCTACTTAATCCATTAATATTGATCAATTTAAGGAGAGTTTAGTAATTTTAGGATACTTCTCTCTCAACTTTTGTTGGTAGTACTGCTAGGGATCTTTCCTAATAATATTAGGAATTAGCCAGTGTTGATTAATCTTGAGATTATTTTATTATTTATTTTTTTCATTTGTTTTTTCAATATATTCTTAATTTTCTTTACTTGATAGAGTTTGTTTTATTATTTTATTACAAAATTTCTATCCATATTTACTGCCTCAAGTTTAAATCGCTTTGTTGAAAAATGTAATTCAAGGTTTTACACTCAGTATAGACTTCTCAAGTTTCACCATACAAATAATGTTTCCAAATCTTGAGTGTAAGTACTACAACTTCCATTTTGAATTCATGATTAGGATAGTTTTACTTATGCTTCTTCAGTTGTCTAGAAGCATAAGAAACTACCTATCCAAGTTGTATAAGTAACAACCTAAACTAACTTTAGATGCATTACAATGCACTGTAAACGCATCCAGTCCTAAAGGTAAGTTCAACATTAGAGTTGATATTAACATGTCTTTAAGATATTGAAAACTATCCTTACAAGACTTTTAAATGTAACATTCTTCTGAGTCAACATAGTAAAAGGGGTTGCTATCCATGAAAATTCTTGAACAAATATTCAATAGTAACTTAATAAACCTAAAAAATCTGATCATTATTAACAATAGCAGGTCTTATCCATTCTTTGATGGATTTAATTTTCTTAGGATCAACTTGGATGCTGTGTTTAGACATTATATTTCCTAAGAAGACAATATGATCTAACAATAATTCACATTCAGAAAATTTAGCATATAACTGATGCTTCCTCAACATTTTCAACTCCATTCTTAAGTGTAGCTTATGCTCTTTGTCACTCTTAGAATACACCAAGATATCGTCAATATAAAAAATAAAAAAATAATCTAGAAAAGACTTAAACACCCTATTCAATAAGTCCACAAATACTATAGAAGCATTCGTCAACCCAAATGACATCACAAAGAATTCATAATGATCATAAATAGGGTGGAAAGCAGTTTTAGGATTATCTTATTCTCAACTGATGATATCTAGATCTTAAATCCATCTTAGAGGAACATTTAGCCCTATAAAGTTGATTAAAAAAATCATTAATTTTTGCAAGTGGATACTTATTCTTAATTGTAACTATATTTAGTTCTCTTTGATTAATACAAAGTTGGAGACTGTCATCCTTTTTCTTTACAAATAATATTGGTACACCTCACGATGAAGTACTAGGTATAATAAAACCTCTATCTAATAATTCCTATAGTTGTTCCTTAAGCTCTTCAACTTCATTGGAGCCATCTAATAAGGTCGCATTGAGATTTTAGTTGTATTTAGCACCACATCAACACAAAAATCAATCTCAATCTTTAGTGGAAAACTTGGTAACTCTTTTATAAACATGTTAACAAACTCACATACAATTGAAACATTATCAACCAAACTTTTCTCTTCTCCAATGTAAATTACCAAGGCCAACTATCCTTGACATCCTATCTAAGAATCTTTCTTATAAGATTGGCAAATATATTACTCGAAGGTGCTCCTTTATATTATTATGAGGTGCCCCTCCTTTATCACCTCTAAACAAGAGTTCATCATCATTTTGGATCTTGAAAATCATCACTTTCACCCAATTATCCAAGGTAGCAATGTGCTATAATAGCCAATCCTTGCCTAAAATCATATTAAAATCCATTATATCCAATAACGCCAAATCAACCATTAATTCTCTAACCTCAACCAATAATTCTCTAACCTCAACCAACACCAGATAAGAAAGAAAAATAATGTTAAAAGATTCACTTAGAGGAGTGACAACGTAAAAATGTGTTACTAATCTAGTCCCTTGCCAACCAATTTCTAATACAAATGTGGGAGATAAATATGAATAGGTAACACTTGGATTAAATAAAACTCTAGCATCAATATAACATACAGATATAGTACCTACCACAACTGCATTAGAGGTATGATCATCTTATGGAGTGAGAGTAAATAGTCAAGTTGGTCCCCCACCTAACTACTGAGACATCGATGCCTACCCAAAGCCTCTGACACCAGATCTACTCCTAGATTGGGGTCTATATCCAATCTTACCCTTAAAAACATGGCCCTACTAGACTGTAATTTGAGATCAACTCTAATATTGTATAAGAACCTAGGGATGAGTCTAAAGTGCTGGTTATATCACACTATTAAAGGGACCTTGAGAAAATTTCCTTTAAAAGCTATAATAAGGGCATTCCCTAGCAAAAAGCCTAGTCTAGCCATATCTAAAGTAAGAATCTAGAGGAATATGTTAATGTCCATAACGAACTCTACTATAACTCTAACAGTCATTACCTCTAAATATGAAAATCCAACGCTCTATCCACTGTTATTTTTGGTCACTTCATATCCAAACCTAAAAGATATTCATAAACATTCCCATGTGCATGACAAATTTATTGAGACTATCTATACTACTCTCTACTTACATCCATTTGAAACATTAATGGATTATAACTATAACCTCTTGCTTTGGTACCCTTGGTCTTTTGGCAATATGTCTTTGTTAGCCCCTAATTCCAAGTTGCAAGATTATGTAAGTGTTGGCGAGGCTTGGCCAACGCTTGACATGTGAGTTGGCACGAGGAAGGCGTGTTGAGGAAACAAGGTAATATCTTACTAGTGGGTGAGGAAAGCCTGAGAAATTTATTAGTAGGTGAGTGATGCTAGATATATCGTTGAAGATCTCGAGAATAGTTAGGACTCTAAATGTAAGGTCATGTGTTTGTACGCATTAGTAGAAATCTTTAACGAAATGTAAGATTCAGACGTAAGGCCCATGCACAGTTAGCAAACTAAGGCATGTAAGACTGGGGATGCGAGAGAATGGGTGAGAATGCACAAAGATAGGTGATCATAAGAGTGTGCCTGGTCACTTAAATTCAGTGAGAAAGGTTGAAGGTATATAAATTCTATAAGGTTTTATACTAACTCGGATTATGACTTGTACTTAATCGTGGGGCGATGAGGCTGCACCATAAGTAAGCTTGATCATGGAAGATAGACTTATCTATGGACTTCCATTGATGGACATATATGCAAATAGGCCTTCGTGATATGGAAAACACATCAACAGTGATGTGGCAATTGTGGATGATGTAGTACATGATGAAGTGGAGAGATCAAATGAATATCACTTTAGATAAACAACAATTCTAAAAGATCAAGACTAGTGGGAGAATCATTTTAAGATAGCAATGATCTTTAATGTTAAGGATGCAATCTTCCTTGATGGCATGTAATCTATATCTTCGTTAGAGTATGATGTATTATAACAAATTAAAAGGGTCTTACAAAGAAGGGGGTGTCTTCCTAATAGTTGATGTAATGCAATTTGATTGGGATATGATCTTTAGTTGTTAAGATCAACTAAGATTATAGGATTCTTAGCTATCTTATACTTGCTTTCCAAGCAAGAGTGCCTATAAATAGTTTATTAGAGTCAGAGCTCAATTTATTCAGTCATTCATTCAGGAGGAGTGATAACTTAGAGAGTTAAGAGATTTTTAAGCAATTCTCTTATAAGGGCTTCGAGTAGGAAATTCCTTATAAAGTGCTTCGAGTAAAAGGTACTTACTCCTTTTATTGACATTTTGGTGAGGAGTTAATGAAAGATTGGTTTCAATGATATATTCTCTCTTTTTAATTTCTTTATCTCTACTCTTATTATACATTTGTGTGTGTTTATGTGTGTGAGTGAAACAATTAAACATGAATGTGCATGCGTGAGGCATTCGAGGGTAACATAACCTATTTAGTGACATTTATATATGGGAAACGCTAAGTTTTGCTTAATTATAACTAAGTGAGCTTGTCGTGCAAAGGTAGGTGAAACTTGCATTAAAATTCAACGGCCTAGAAGGTCTTTATAATAGTCTCCTATCCATTTCCCTAGCCTCATCTATGGTGCCTTCTAAATTTTGACTCTTTAAATGAAGTCCTATATATGCAAGACCTAAATCAGTTATGTAAAGTCTCTCTATTTATCTCTAGTTAGTCATATCCTCTGCATACCTTATCAATCAATAGAACTCTATAGTGTACTCCTCAGCTAACCTATCTATTCTTATAAAGTGTAATAATTTCCATTTATAATCATCTTTTTGTTAGGGTAGACAAAATCATCTCATAAAGTTATGCTTAAACTCATCCCATGATAAAGTACTCATAATCGACTGAATCACTTGAATAAACCTATCTAATGAAGTTGCTTGAACTGATATCACAACACTATAAATGCTCTAAAAATTTGTATATGTCATCTAATTCTAAGACTCTATGCCATTAAGAAAATCCATGGAATCCCCTGTACCATTAAAGGCAATCTTGCTAATCCAGGATAGTACAAGGCATATTTTACATTTTTCATGCCTTGACCTATATTTTGAACCATCTACTATAATCTAACTAAGGGAAACTATAGTATGTTATAATCCTATAAGATTAGCTACTAAAGTAGTAGCATCCACACTCTATCTTTCTAGCTTACCCTAAGTCTGAAAATTTAGTTGTCGTGTAGTGACTCTAAGCTTACCCATACACCTTGCTTACTTAGGTAGGACCACAACCTCATTATGAACTGATTCCCTATCAGCCACTTCTTAAACCTCAATAGTTTGCATTAAAGTTCTACTCCTCCTCATGATGACAAGGAATAAAAACAAAGCCTTAGATATAATAAAAGTCCTAATAGTACTGTAAAAAACTGGAGGCTAAGATAATAATTCAAGACAATAATGATACTCATGTTGCAGTAGCTCAAAGGAAAGCTAACTCAAATTAGACTAACTTAAAAATTCAAATTTAAAACCCAAAGCTTTGAGATCAACTTTTTCGAGAGTAACTGATACTAAGGAAATAGTAAACTTAAGGTCCACTCGACCCCCAACAATCCTAAAATGTCACTAAGTCAACAATCAACACTAGTAATAATAATTTTCAAAGTAAATCAAGTCCATACTCCCAAGATTCCAAAATGATCTCAATAATAATATCCAACTGTCAAGCATACTATAAATAATTGGGTAAATCATAAATAGAAGAATCCAAAATTCCTCAACTATTGGAGCTCTATAATAAAAGACATAGTAACATCAAATGACATATAATATCACTAGGGAAGAAGAAGTCTAATAAAAAATCATGCTATTAGAGGTCTAAACTGAAGTATCTTAAAAAATAACTTGAGGGGGGGGGGGGGAGTCAAACCTTAATGATTGAGTTAATATAATGATCATTTTA
>JAOXYD010117670.1:0-11286 GCA_028565735.1 Pinacopodium congolense | reverse complement strand
AACTTCCAATCATACCTCGAAAGAATTTTACATCTACCTCTTTTCCATCTTCATCTTTATTCAACTTGGTAGATGTGTTCATGAGAGTGCCTAAGGGTTTTGTTTGATCCATGCCAAACCGCTTTAGAAGCTCTCATGTATACTTTGATTGATTTATGAAGATATCATCCTTCATTTGTTTGATTTGAAGTCCGAGGAAGAAATTCAGTTCTCCCTTCATGTTCATCTCAAACTCCCTATTCATATACTTAGTAAATTCTTTACACAAGCATTCACCAGTAACACCAAAGATAATATCATCAACATATATTTAGACGATTAATAAAGCATTTTGATCTATCATACCAGGCTCTAGGTGCTTGTTTTAAATCATACAATGCTTTAGAAAGCTTGAAAACATGTTTGGATGTATCATGAAATTCAAAACTGGGGGGTTGATCAATATACACTTCTTCTTGGATAAATCCATTTAAAAACACACTTTGGACATCCATCTGAAACAATTTAAAACCCATGTGAGATGCAAATGCAAGAAGTAGTCTAATAGCCTATAACCTATCTACGAGGGCAAATGTCATATCATAATCTATTCCTTCTTCTTGGTTATACCCTTTAGCTACTAATCTTGCTTTGCTTCTAATAATGTTACCTTTTTCATCTAATTTATTCTTAAACACCTATTTAGTACCTATTATATGATGATCTATGGGTCTAGATACTAAGGTCCAAACTTTGTTTCATTCAAATTGTTCCAGTTTTTTATTCATTGCTAAAATATAATTCTCATCATTTAGAGCTTCTTCTATTGTTTTAGGTTCAATTTTTGAAATGAAAGTAATATAAGATAAATTAAATTAAGATCAAGTGGTTATGCTTTGGTGAACATCACCTATAATTTGATAGGCGGGATGATCCTTCTTATATCTCCAAGCTCTTGATAGCTCTTCATGTCCTCCTTCTCTACTTGGTTCAATAATTTGTGGTGATTTTCCATTGTCTTATAGTGAAAGATGTTCTAATCCCTTGAATACATCTGCATCATCAAACTTAAATACTTTCTTTCTTTTGAAAGGCTTAGTTTTGTAAAAAAATAACATGCATAGACTCTTCATCAACATAAGAGTTCTTGTTGTAAACTCTATATGCTTTACCCAATAAAGAGTATCCTAAAAAAATGCCTTCATTTATTTTAGAATCGAATTTTCCAAAACTATCTTTAGTATTTAAATATTGCATTTGCAATAAAAAAACTTTTAAATAACTAATTCTTAATTTCTTACCTTTCCAAAGTTTATAAGGTGTTTTATCTAACTTATGTCTAATGTTCACCCTATTTATAATGTCACATAAACATGCAACGGTTTCAGCCTAAAAATATTTTGAAAAATCATATTCATTTATCATAGTTCGTGCCATTTTTTGTAAAGATCTAATTTTCCTTTCTACTACACCGTTTTATTGAGGTGTCTTAGGTGCAGAAAAATTATGTATAATGCCATGCTCATCACAAAGGCATTCAAATATATCATTTTCAAATTTTCTACCATGATACCTTCTAATGGATGTAATAGATGTGGACTTTTTATTTTGAATTTTCTTTGGAAAATTAATAAAAGATTTAAACATTCATCTTTCTAATTTAAGAATAAGACCCAAGTCAAACGACTAAAATGATTAACAATAACAAATGCATATGATTTTCCATTTAAACTAGCTACTCTAGTAGGACCAAATAAATCCATATGAAGTAATTCAAGGGGTCTAAAAGATGTTATTGATTTCTTGCTTTAAAAAGAGTTTCTTACTTGTTTTCCTATTTGACATGCTCTATAAATTTTGTCTTTTTTATACTTTATAGTTGGAAGTCCTCTAACAAGTTGTTTTGAATTAAGCTTTGAGAGGATATTCATACTTGCATGTCTAAGTCATCGGTGCCAAGTCCAAGCGCATTCACCCAAGGAAATTAAACGCTTATCTTTAAGATTCGTAACACAATATAGATCAACAATGTAAATATTTCATTCCCGTTTTCCTAAGAACACGATGTTATTGTTATCTATCTTAGAGACAATACATTCATCTCCTATTAAACTAACTTTGTAGTTTTTATCACATAATTGACTTACACTTAATAAGTTATATTTTAAACCTTCAACAAGTAAAACATTATCAATTAAAGGGTAGTTATCCTTACCTACTTTTCCAATGCCAATTACTATACCCTTAAGATTTTCTCTAAACATAACGAATCCTCCATCCTTGCTTTTGAACATGATAAACTGTGAAGGGTTCCCAGTCATATGTCGTGAGCAACCACTTTCTATATACCATTTGTTTCATCTCTTGTCCTATAAGACAAACACAACAATTTAGGTAGCCATCTTATTTAAGATCCTTAAATGTTAGCATACCTAACTCATATCCTTTTAAAAATATAAACTCGAATAGAAGTTACATAGACAAAGATTACAAAGAAAGACTATCACAATTTTGAAAGTATGACCAATGATTTAACAGATATAGTTAAAACATAAGTACAACTTGAAAGCTCAATTCAATTTATGAATTGCGGGGAGAACACGAAATTTTTAACCTATCAGTCGACCGAACACATAAATTTGATCTATCGGTCGAACAGACCTATCCATCGGTTGACCGAACTAGCTTAGGTCAACCAATGTTAGGGAACTTTGACAGCTCGAATAAACAGCAAACTAAAATAATAAATAATAGAAAAACAAAATTTGACAAACAATCTAATAAGTGGAGAGTTGACTACTTCTTCCTCTTCGTAATCATTAGATTCGGACCAAGAGGCTTTCAATGCTTTCTTTTTCTTGAAGTCCTTTTTTTCTTTCTTCTTCTCTTCTTTTCCTTTTTCTTGTCTTTTCCTTCTTCTTCTTATAGGTGGATGCATTGCGATCTCAAATGTCCTTTTTCACCATACTCAAAACATGATATGTTAGATAACTTAATTTTTGGAAAAGGCATACCTCTTCAACACATTGAGGCATTTCGCATGAACTTTTATAGCTTTCTTATTATGAAAACGAGCTCCTTGTTTTCACTGCCAAGTGACAATTCTTCCTCCTTTTTGACGGCTTTGAATGCCACATTTTTCTTTTTTAGCATCTTTTGTTCTTCTTAGATATTTTTCATCCTCATCTCGTGTGTTAAGAGTGAACCAATAAGTTCTTCGAGAGGCAGTGTGTTAAGGTCCTTAGTTTCTTGTATTACCATCACCTTTGTTTCCTATGTCTTTGGTAAGGATATTAAAATTTTCCTATGTAGCTCAACACTAGAATAGGTCTTACCTAGACCTTTTAGTGTACTTATAATATTATTAAAATGAGTATACATTAAAGAAATAGTCTCATCATACATCATACAAAAAAGTTTATAATCATGAGTAAGCATATCTATTTTGATCTCCTTGACTTGATTAGTAACTTAATGAGTAATTTCAAGAGTATTATCATATGTAATTTCACACATTGCAATCCTATTGTATTCTTCCATACTTAAAGCACAATACAAGATATGTATAGCCTTACTGTTCAAAGATATGGACTTCATTTTATCTAGGTTCCACTCATTCTCTTTCTTTAGGACTATTTTATTTCCTATGAGTTTGGTAGGCATAGAAAAAAGTTGAGTTACCATTATCCATAAATTAATATTTTCCCTCACCAAGTGACATCTCATTCTATTCTTCTAATACATATAATTGTTACAATCGAAGAAAGGTGTTTTATGTAGATTATGCCCATCTAAGCAATATGAGGAACCTACAGAATTTATGAAATGTACTATTTAATCTTTCCTCACAAATTCGTTGGAATTTAAACTCAAAATCAGACCTACGCTCTGATACCAATTTTTGGCCCTAAATGGAAACTAAAAGGGGGTGAATTAAGTTCTAAAAATTCTTAAGAGAAAAATATAAACACAATAATACGATAACAATAAATTTAATAATTTGTGAAAGCTAAATAAATAAATATGTAACAAATAGATGAAATAAACTTGTACTTACTAAAAATAAAAATAAGTAATATAAAAAATAAATTTGATAACGACTTACAAACTCCTTTTAGGATCAAGAATAACCCACCTTTTTTTTTCAATGCTCAAGAATAACTTTATGAAAAAATCTTTTTATACGCTCAAAAATAACCTCTTAATGCTTCTTTTGAAAGGATCAAGGATAACCTTACAAAGATAAAAAAGATAAAACTTGTATATGGACTCATATCTCGCAAGACTCAAAATAAAGGTAAACACCAAGCTATCTAAAAAACTGATATAACTCATTTTTCAAACCACATTCCTTTGCCTTGCTTAATCTCCTATTTATACAGGTAATTGTGATCTCCAACGTTCATCTTCTTAATTAATACATTTTTCTGTTGAATTGATCTTATGACCATTGTGTAATATGAACATTGTAAATAATCTACTTCGAAATCTTCTTTGTTTAGTCGACCAATAAACCAGGTTTAATCGACCGATCTTCTAAATTTGTCCATTTGGTCGACTAATATCCATTGTTCAATCACTTTATTCGATCAGCTAATCTCTTTAAAGCGTTTATTCGATTGATCAATTTCCATGGTTCGGTTAGCCAATCTCCTCAAAACGTCGATTGACTGATCTCCATGATTTGGTCGGTTGTTGCTCCCTTCAGCGCTGGTGTTTCGTCGACTAATCTGTATTTGATCGACTGATCTTTCCTTTATCCATACAATCAAACGTTATTGCTCCAAATGCTCCAATCAATCTATCCTTCTATACACTTAAACAAGAATATTAGTAGAAAAACTATTTTGTCATCATCAAAATAAGGTGGAACCTCCTTTAGTTTAACAAAAACGTTATTATAACAACCAACAATCAAATTTATTCAATATAAATACAAGTTGTCAAGATATATAATCTATATGTTCTAGCATATACGTACATGAATTTAACCAATAAAATTATGTAAAATAAATTTAATAAACCTACTATAACCTTAATCAGTCACTTAAGAACAAATCTCAATAATAAAAAAAATTTTAGTACATCAAAAAAGTGAATTAAATCAAGAGAAAAAATAGAATTATCAAACCTAGACAACTTTGAGTAACCTGCAAATGTTAAGCTCAAACACACAATATAATGACTTAAAAATTAAAACAAAAATATTATCACACTCATAAGACCTTAAAAAAACTTAAAATAGTATATTTGTATACCCAAAAACTAATTAAAACCAAAAAATGAATTGAAAAAAAGAGCTGCACAAAAACTAGATAGTTTTAAGTGTTTTGTATTTTTGGACCTCAAACAAACGTTTTGAGTGCCTAAAAATTAAAGTAAAATGTTTATTGCACTCTTAAGACCTTGTATGGTCATTTTGAGGTAATACAAACAAATTTGCAAGTTGAAAATCGAAGAACACAGAAGATGAACCAAAACGGAGACAATTTTGGTAAGTGTGACTTTGAGAGCTTGAAATAAACAAAATAGACACTTAAAAAAATAAATTCCAGCTCAATAAAACTCTTCTATATCTAAAAAAAATTAGAAACAACAAGTTTACTGCATTAGAAATGGATTTAAAATATGAAAATCAAAGTTTAACAAAAATAGTGCAGAAAATAAGGATAGCTTTAGTATTTGAGAGATTTGATCTTGTAATTCATTTTTCAGAGCATTTAGAAGTTGTAAAAATGTTTAGGAAAGATATATATAGTGTTAGGAAGGAGTTGAAAATGTTAGAAACAAGAACTAGCCATTTGGGATCAAAATACTTTTGAAAATCCAAAAAAGAAACTAGTCGTTACGCTGTCAGGACAGCTATACAGCGGGCTGTTGACCTATATGACGCCCTGTAGCCCGTCGTATGGGTCATTGTGAAACAGGACTAATACCACGCCCTTCAGGCCCCTCGTATTGCTTTTGCTGGCCCATTGTAATGCTCCAAAAATATATAAAACATACTCCAACTTAATTTTAAATCTTTCCAAACACTTACTTAACATTAATTAACATTTCAAACAAGTTTTAAAGCATAATTCAAGGATATTTGAATCATTAAAACATTTCAATTGATACAAAAATCAGAATTTCATTAATTATGAAAACTTTTCGTTCTTAAACAACTTTAAAACTTTTCTAACACTTTTATAAACCATAAATTCATAAAATTCATAACATAATAAAACTTAAACAGATTCAAACATGCTTAACCAACTTTAAAAAACAATTTAATTCACTTAAAATCATCAAGAAGCATATACCAAATAATTCATCATATTTCTACTTGATTATGCAACATTTAGCCTATATGCATTCTAATTCTATTCCTAATATGAAAATTTTCATAAAAAAATTCAATTAATAATTAAAACCATAATTCAACTCTTATATGCCTATATACAAATGTATCATGCAAATATAAAAGCCCTTTTCAAGCATTGATTAAGAATTAAGTTTAGGACACTTACACTTTAAACCTTTTTCCTAAAACTATCCAAACTTGATCTTCATTCTTGATCATTAATCTATATCCTTTGATCCTTGGTCATCAATGCTTGAGCTCTTCTACTTTAACTCCATAAATTTCCTTGCAAATCTTGCATTCACCTATCTTAATTGCTCATCAAAATTTACACCTTAAAAATTAGTAATAATAATGTTTTATTATCATCAAAATACATGATTAGAACCACCTTAGTTCAACACTAGAGAAAGCTTATAATAAGAGCATGTGTTTTAAGAAAAACACCACATCAGCATTAAGTGTCATCATCAAAGGAAGCTTATAATAAGAGCACATGTTTTAGAAAAAAAACACCACATCAGAGTTAAGTGTCTCCTCCAAGAGTTGAGAATCGTATAAGCATTCAACATTAAGTCAAAAGGTGTAGCTTTTAAATGAGAAGAGGAAGAAGATTTTAGAAATATTGGCTTCTAGACCCAAGGAGATTGAACTAGCTATAAGCAGAAACATAATTCCTATAGAAAGAGTACGAGGAGATGAAGAAAATTTCTCCAATATAATATAAAAAAAATAAAGAGTAGCAAAGAAAGGAAGAAACTAATGATATAGATACTAGCCACTGAGAACAAATGAATAGTCATACATTTAAACTAAAGTTATTCAAAATGTCGGTTATGAAAGCTCCTGTCACCTTGGATATGAAGGAAAATGAAACACATTTTGCCATCTACGTAGAACCTGTATTAGTTATTAATCAATTTGACAATCCAATCTTCCTACATTTAAGAGACTAACTATAATCTATATAATATTTTTAGTTATAAATTGTTACAGACATGGATTTGTAACAAAACTAGAGAACCATTATTTACACCATTGATGAAACCTAAGGTACATGCTACTTGGCTATTCATCTAATTGGACACAAGTAATTTGGCTAATATTTAGGACTGTCACATGAATTTTACGTAATATTCTTATGATATTTAAGATTAATGAATTATATGCTTCATATTAAATGATGCCTTCTTATTATTGAGTTATATTTGCAAGTTGTCTGTGATGACTTCTTGTTATTGAGTTGTATTTGCTAGTTGTCTATCTCCTAGTAGCCACTTTCTATTTTCTTTATACTTATGACATACTCAAAGTTAAGCTATTATGGGTTTTCATATAGATAGGGATTTTTATTTTACAATGAATTGCCATCATATTTAAATTGGGGGTGTAAGTTTATAGTAGTATTTACTATAAATATAATTATGATGCTTTTGGTATATATTCATCCCACAATTTGTGTATAGTTTCAGTGTCTTCTTTACTAAAACCTCTTATGTTTTCTACGACCTTATCCTTAATTTACCGGATGCATAGAATGCAATTTTATATTGTATTGTTTATGTACATTAATTGTATACTAAGTGTTAAATCATATAATAAATATCACATATACATAATTACATATCGAGATGTAAAAATCATACAAGGCCTTGGTTCATCGCATACTTACAATTTACCTAAACGATACAACATTGTTGTACAATTTGTACTAGTCTTATACGTAGGGTACATACATCATTTCAAATACAAAAATGTAACAATGTATTATAAAAAAATACATCTAACTACATAACATGCCAAAACTCCATATAAATCATGCCATAATTATATCCAAATTGTACCACCATTATGTCTACCTTATACTACCGCCTGAGTTATAATTGATCAATATACTTAATATCAAGTGTTACGCCTTTTTCTTTTTCTAACATATTACACCTTTACCAATCATATATAAAGAATACCAGTATAATGTACAATGCTACCACTTTTGAATACATATTTAAAATCATAAGGTTTAAAGATTCATCGTCAAAATTACATCAACTCCATTCATATTGTATAATTATTTTATACTAGCATGTTTTACATACCATACTACTCATATCCATAAATCAGATATACTAATGTGTTCAAGTCATTCTTACAACATGTTTGAGCATATTAAATATAATAATTTACGTATCAGTATAACCTTAAATGTAACAACTTAAGGTATGACGAAATACAAACATCAAGAAACTGTAACAGACAGACATTAGATGCACAGTATAAATAGAACTGTATGCTCAAGAGAAATATAAGGATACATTAATACTGCCATAACATATTCCTAACAAAGATTGTTCTTTATACATGTTTTCATAAAGAAAGGCATTTATTTTCATATTTGCAATTAATAGAGTTAAAATTTTAATACTAAATCCTAAACCAAATATGAAAGGTACAATGAACATGAAAAACCCTTAGGAAATCAACCAGGTAACCACAAACATACAAAGCATCAAAAGAATATTATGCTTACTTTATTTGCGTAGAAGGTACAATCTTGCATCACAAGTTCATAAATAAAAGGATTTAACTGCGAATTTTTAAAGTTAGTAACACATAAATTCGTGGATGTCAATTTCTAAATTCGTCATCATTTTACTCAAACAAACTACATTCAGCTCCTTAACTAGCCAAACCTATACTTGAGTCTCATCTTTATCCCATTGTTTGAAGCCATCATTAACCTTATCCATAGGATTTTCCGCACTAACAGTATCTTAAGAATATAGCTGCATTCATGTATGAGAGGTGCATGACAACTATTAGGGGGTAAATTCATAGTGTTTTTTATCGTTATTTAATGTTAATTTACACCTATTTTAGTGTTTAAATGTTTAATTTATGTTTAGAATTGATTTAAATGCAGTTAGATGTGAAGAGTTGAAGATTAGGAGGAAAGGATGCAACACGATTATGTTTTTAAACCTATAACAGCACCCTACCTAGCCCACCATTGAAGGATCATAGACCATCGTTAAAGGAGTCAAAAATTGCATACTAACGACAGGCGATTCATCTTATAACGGCGTCGCTGTAGATCGGTGAAGATCATCATTGAAGGGTGCAGACACGTTTTCTCAGCAGATTCTTCAACAATTACAGCTTGTCTTCTTCCTCCACTTGCAGCTGCTCTAACCCTATAAATAGAGGGCCTCTCTAGATCCAATTTTAGAGTTAAACACATTAGTTTTAGTTAGTTTTCAGATCCAATAAACAACACAAATATTTGAATCTTATGTATGTGTGTATAAAAAAAGAGAAAGAAAAGAAATAGAATAAAAATATATATGTATGAAATTTGAAATTATAAGTGGGACATAATAGTTAGTTAACTTACTGTGACACAGATGAGTAATCAGGGGTTATTCACGACAAAATATTCACCTTCGCGTAAAAAGACTGAAGTGACCTCTCAATTATTCTGCTTACAAATTTAATTATTTAAATTATTCATTCAATTTCTTTTTAATTTTTTCTTTAAAAGATGTGGAAATGTTGAAAAGATGATGCATTAAAGTTAGTTGTTTGTCTTTTATATATGGAAATGATTTCTTGATTTAGGTTGAAACTTGAAAAGGAATGAATTAATTTAAATGAATTTTTGATTTGATATGATTTATTAATATTATAAAATTTCCATGCATCAATATTTTTTAAGGATCAAGAAACCATTTTCAATAATTATAGTATCAAATTTGAATTGAATTTTCCTATCTTCATATCCATTTATGAACTTGATAATAAATTAATTTGCTTGAAGACAAGCAAATACTTAAGTGTGGGGGACTTGTTAAGGGTTAAATGTATAATAGTTTTTGGATGTTATTTCATGTTAATTTAACCCTAATTCAGTGCTTAAATGTTAAATTTATATCGTATTATGTTTCATTTGTAGGATAGAGCTTAAAGATGGAGATTGGAGGTAAAATTAGATGAAAGTGTCTCATTTCTGTCTAACAACTGCACATTGTTGAACCACCATTGAAGGATGAACAACCCATCATTAAAAGAGACAGAATTCGACCTATAGCGGCACATTGCAACCCGCCGTTGTACATTGGTATAGCCCACTATTGAAAGAGTAGTCAACAATATTGACCTCAAATCTTTAACATTGCAGCTGTGACATGTTCAAAGTTAATGCCCTTGTCCTTTAGCACATCTTAGAGGCTTCTAGAGCCGTAAAAACAAACAAACAAACACAGAAAACATGCAGAAAGGAGGGGAGGACATATCTGCCATATCTAGAGAGAGCATACTTCTCTCACCTTAGTCTTTCCTTTAGTTTCTTGCTTTAAACACTTTGTATCTGGGTTTTTGAGTGCATTTCTGAGTTTCTGAAGATTAAAGCTTGATGTTAAGACTCATATCTGAGTTTAAGAATCATTTAAGGTGGTTTCTAAACTTAGATTACTTCTTATTTTGTTCTATTTTTCGGATTAATAAAGGTTGATATTTTTATACTTATATCTATGAATGTTCTTGATTTTTCTACAAAATGTCGATGAATTAGAGCTTGACTGGAGTTTAGAATCAAGTTGGTAGTTCAAGAAACATCTAGAAGGCTTTCTGGGATTTGTTGTAACATCTAAACTTTAGATTTAAGCTCTTAATTTTAGATATATCAAAGTATGTTGTATAAATTACATATCTTGTATATCTTGATGCAAATGTATGGCTAATCATTTTTGTTGTTAAGGTTTGATGTTTTGATGATTTGAAAGAGTTTTAAGACATGTTAAAATTTTATTTATTGAAGGTCTAAATGAACCAATTTTAAGCTGGCCACTTAATAATAGCGTTTAAGATAGTTTAAGCATGAGAAATCATCTTAAACTGTTAGAAAAATCAATAAGCAACACGAATTAATCCTTGAATGACCAAACCTGGATTTTTTTTTTTAAATT
>JAOXYD010117659.1:0-11287 GCA_028565735.1 Pinacopodium congolense | reverse complement strand
AGAGTACATATAAAGTCAAACTTAAATTCTAATGAGAGCAAATTTTTAGACGACGGCAATATTTTATTAATTATATTTTAAATTAAGTTCATAAAAAATTATATAAAAAATTTGCTTCAACTAAAAATATTCTTAAATTTTGGTGAAAGAAGTGAAATATGCCTACCCTGTCCCTACTTATAAAAATTATCGAACTACTATAGAACCCCTCTTGGGGCCGCCTGGTAGTTATTGGTAAGTAAAAGATGGTAAGATCCATCTATTTTAAGTTTAAAAGACTTTTTCTATCTTTCACGTATTTAAAAAATTATTTTAAAAATATTTTAAATTTACAAAAATATCTTTATACATTTAAAAAATTACTAAAAAATCAAAAAAAAATTTACAAAAATGTCACTAGTGGCTACCAGGGGCCACCACTAGTGGCTCCCTAATTTTGACATAAATTTTTTTTGAAATTTTTAATAAATCACAGCATATAATTCAGGGCATTTTAGACAAAAATTGATATAGTTGGAAAATATTCAAAAAAAGGGGTCATATGACAAGATTTATTTGTTACAGATTAACTAGTTTCACTATCTTTCTTATAGTTGAGTAACGATACTTTGGATACTTAGTAGGAATTGCATTTCCAATTTCCCTTTATTAAAGTTCACTCTTCTTTTGTTGATAAGGTATGTGGTGAAGCATCATACGTGTAAGGTTTAGTGGAGTGCAAAGGGACAAAAATACCTTGAGAAATTAAAAAAAAAAAAACTGGAAAAAGCTCCCCCACTTCTCATGTGCAGAGGCCAGAGGGGGATGAAAGCAAAGGATTTGGCTATATGTCGATGTGGGGTGAGTTTTTTTCCCCCACTCATTCCCTCGCTCAAAAGCCGTTTTAATACCATCGTGACCTAATTTCTTTTATTTGTTTTTTCCTGGTGACCTGCCTACCTTGAAAACCGTTCGTGAAACATGCATACAGATGCTGTTGTGGGTAAGGTGTGTTTAATGTACCTTATCTCCTTGGTTAGTTAATCAACATACATGTATGCTTCTGTCAGACTCATTGCCTTAACCATTAAAAGCCGATCCTTTCTTGTTCTATACGTCAATCTCTTCTTTATATCTAATCGTAATGAGATCATTGTATTTATCAGGGATGAAAGATTCTTAAAACCTAATATGAACCATGGATTGCTTGCATTATTTTCATAATCCTTTAAATAAATTGAAGCTGTTACTCATCATTAAATCATGATATTCTTGGAAGAAAATCTTGTGTTCCTGAATTTGCCAGCCACAAAAAGAAGCCAACAAACTCCTCTGGATTTAGGACCATGCTCTATTTATCCAAAGAAAAAGAAGAAAAGGAGGTGCAAAATAGTAATTTAGTACATGAAACACGTGGTCCGCGCTCACGAAGATGCAACAACTCTTAAGGAAAACGCAGCAAGATATGGACGCGTCTTTCATGACCGAGCCCTTGGTAGGGTAGTGGCCTCAACAGGAGAAAGACACCTCTCTTTGGAGACTTTCAATCCGCAATAGGCCGAGTCAAAGTGCGGTAGCAGTAATCATACTCTGGACCACTTCACGTTAGACCACCAACTTGGCTTTGGAATCCAGTGTTTAGCCTGTTACATGACCTGTTCTATCTACTACTGTCTGGTAGTCAAATTTTAGTGATAAAAATGAGTAGAAACCATTGTATCTGCGGTCCTTTTCAGTTTCCATGTTTGTTTAATAATCCTAAAGAATAAACAGTAATAAAATGTTTCTCACGAGGCTCACTTTGCTGATTAGTCTCGAGCTTTGCAATCACTAAGAACTTGTTTCTTTGTAGAATGGACAATACCACATGCGTTGCAACTATTTTGCTGAACTTTAACGAGGAGTCTTTCTGTAACGCTCAAATTATTTTCCTCAAATTCATATACATATGTTCTGATATTATTGACATAATACTCCAAAATTATATTACAAAAATACAAACAAATGTCTTTAAAAGAAAAAAAATTTGAAGTTTACAAAATCATTAAACACCCTTGACACAACTTTGATATAACAAAATTCAAATTGTAAATTGAGATCTATTGAAATAAATCTATATCCTAAAAATTTTTCATAAACAAGAAGTAAGCTGTCAACTCAATTAGAATTTCATATTTGTACCCTTATAAAGTACATCGCATACCTATAATTAAATTATGATAATTATTTGAGAAATCAACCTATCAATAGTTCTTAAACAAAATATGAATTCATAAGATACAAGTCCATGCAATGCACAAATGTTATTTCAAATTATCAATTTTAAACAATTTTTGTTATTTCGATTAGTGGGGTCTCACTTAACCTAATAAGTCATATCTAATAGTCTGCTAGTTCAAATCATCATCTTGCAAATATCAATTTTTGTGTGGATAAATCAAATATAACATGTGCATAAATGAATGTATATATATATGACACAAGGTATCTCTTAGTCATATATACTGATACTCTGGTACTACTCCGATACCTAGTCAATGGTATAGAATGTCTTCGAGACTCAGGATATTCCGGTACCATTTTAATACTTAGTTAGGGGTACAAAACATCTCCAGAACTTAGGATGTCCCGGTATCTATTCTACATACAGGGACCTAACCCTATTTCAATTTCATATCACATCAATAAACATCAATTATGGACTATTGAACATATCCTAACCTAGATAAATCATATCTTTATTCTTTATTCTCAATCTGTCAATCAATTTTATTCTCGTTCATTTTCTTTGTTATATATATCACTAATCATAATCAATTCCACATCTAAAACTTCAAATTCTTTACTCCAATGGTGCATGCTAATAATGTAATAATTGGCAACAAAAGATTTATAATTGTCACTTTCAATCCAACCAATCTCATAATTCCATTATTCATATTATTCAATCTAAAATGCTTATGCTCATGACGCAATATTTTGTAATGGAACAAGCATTGAAATCACATTTAATCCAATCGATTAACATAATTCAATAATTCATCACTGAATAAAATCATAATGAAATTCACTAATTTACTACTAAAGGAAAATACTTAATCATGTTATTAATCAAATAAGCATATAATGTACTACCCACATTTGATTATCAATTAATCTGATTCCATACTTTAGGAAAATTTTATATCATAACAAAGTTTACTAAAAAGATGTTTAGTATTATTATTGGTTTTAGTTTTATGTGTTTTATTGATTTTTGTGTATATTTTTTGTTTTTGTGCTTTTTTTTCTATGCTGCATTAGTGTGCTGTTTTTTCGGTTCCTGTTCTATTTTTTTAGATTTATGTATTTAGAAAAATAGAAAACTAAAACTAAAATAAGAATGGATACCAAACATGTCCTAATTAATTAACATTGTAAAACAATTAAGAAAAATTTCATCATTCAACTAATCCTATCATATACTATCAATATCTTATATACAGACGCATTTAATCTAAACAATTAATATCATGGAAAATTTTACTGATACAATAATAAGAAATTACTTTTGAAAAACTTTCGAACACATTTCACATAATCAATTAAATCATATTACTTTACATATGGTTATCATATTGTAAAGGTATAAACCAGAATTCCTTACCTGTTTTTCAGAAACTCGAATTTCTCATATTGGACCGAACTCTTAATTATAGATCCAATGGACCTACATAATCATCACAGACCAATTTGACAATTTGGCCCAACTAAACTAAAGGACTGGAATAGTAAAGATCCAAAATAAATCATAAATTTCCAAATTTACTAAACACTCTAAAATTTGATAAATCCCTAAAATGTCCTTATAACACTTCAAGTTTACCAAAATATCCTTTTAAACTCCTTAAATCACCAAAAAGCCCTTGAAAACACATATTCCAATCCTATTCCAAAATGCCCTCAAATATTTTATTTTCTATTTTAATTTTAATTTCATTTTTTTTGTTCTCTCTCTCTCTCTCTCTCTCTCTCTCTCTCTCTCTCTCTCTCTCTGCTTCTCTCTCTCGTCAGCTCCTCTCCATTGCCATTTTATCTTATCAATGTTCTAATTACTCATCACTTTTAAAAATCCAGAAAATCATCACTACTAATCTCCCTTACTACATCACCCTAATCTCGATTCTACTATACATAATCAATAAATCTCATCTCATTCCCAAACCCAAAGCTACTCAAAACCATAAATCATAATAAATGCAAATAAAGCTCACCAAAAAATTTTATGGCACTGAAGTCCGAATTCAACGTAAGCTACTCCCTCTCTACCATCTTTACTTGCAGTTAAACCCAAAATCAAGATTCATCTACTAATATTTAACTTCAAAACAACATAGAAACTAGGAAGGATTAATTAAAGATTAATTAAGACAAAACTTACTGATTATAGAAAAAATAATGGCAAATAGGAAGTCAATGATGCTTCCTCTAGCCACTAAAGCCACCAAATCTATCCTTAAAGATCATTAATGGTGATAGAGAAGAAAATAATGTGGGAAAATGAAGAGTAATAACAAGAGTTTCCAACAAAAAGAGAATGAAACATAATGATTGATATATAGGGAAAACAAAATTGAAAGCAAATGATAAGGAAAATGGTGGTAAGAAGAAAATGAGAACAATGAAGGATTAAAACGTTTTGGAAATGGCCATCTGCAAACGAAAACTGAGTAATAGCAAAAGAAAGGGGAAGGAATAATGTAGAGGGTTCTAGAATCAAGGATTTATTCCTATTAGACTAGGCTTAAGCCCAAAAAATGGAGTGGATGTTACACTTTCATTTTTAAGCACTTTCAAAAAGTTTTTATTTCAATTATAAATTTTTGTATTTCAATCCAAATCAATTCTTATGTAGGTCATCGTTAATAGAGATTCGAAGTGGAAAAAAATAAAGACAACCAAACACTATGTAAACATTTATTAGAACTACATCATTTCAAAATTATTCTTGAATATTGTAAAATTATGTCATTTTAAATATACTCACTTTAAAAGTGCTTTTTTAAATTCATAAACCTTAAAATTTCTAATATTCTATTTTTACATAGAAATTTTATGATATGAATTGGAAAGGGGATTTTAAAAGTGTGTATATCTAAAACGACATATTTTTATAGTATTAAAAAACAAATTTAAAACGATAGTTTAAATATATGATTACATGTCTTTTTTTTTTGCCACATCAATTTTTCGTTAATGGAGACTAATGAAAAGATTGAATTAGTTTGAAGTACAAAGATTTAGGGCTGAAATAGAAAATTTTAAAGTTAGAGAAATTAATTAAGATAGTACTTAAAGATGAAGGATTAAAAATATGACTGTCTTGAATGTAGATTAACATTTGAAAGTAAATAATAGAATATTGCTTTAAGAAATCATAACTAGATATTGAAGTCATTAGTTGTAAGAATTCGTTAAGCTTTAGAGTCAATGTCAAATTGCTCATACATAAGTGATATAGATTGAATTTATGATAAATTTGGTAGATTGACACTAATACGTCGAGGGTCCTTTTAACATATTTATTTTGATGTCCTAATCAGTAAATTGAAGGAAGCTAATTATGTAGATAAATTATTAATAATTTTTAATGAAAGTGTTTATGATAACTTACCTTGGTACATCTTTTTTCTATAGATAATTCTTCTTTGAAATATAACCAAACTTTAACTATCCTTATTAAAATAGAAGCAATCTTCTATTAGGTAGATTCATTATTATTTGATTAGATCTAAATTTTCACATGACTTAATTAATTAAACTTATTTTTAGGCAATTTGGTTTTTTATGTGGACCCAAAGCATACAAGTATATAAAAGATTAATGGCCTACTAGGTTAATTCAAATCCCATCCATACACTCATTGTGGATGTATTCCCATGATTTCTTTTTGAAACTTAGGTTCTCAAGAATGAAAATTTCACTACTCAATTCACTAAGGATAGGTAGAGTTAAAATTTTGATGGTGAATCACAACAAGTCTATTAAAGACAAGTATAAAGGCGATATATAGCAAATAGCCAAAGGCAATCCAGCATAATAGGCCCACTTTAATGAATTAACAATCATGCCAGTAATTTTTATACACTTTTAATTTAATAGGTTTGTCTTAATGGATTATAAACCATATTATGTGCCTTTTTAGTCTTCTTGATATGTCTACATAAGTATGAAAATGACTTGACATGTTGATAATCACATCCAAAAACTAAAATAACACTACGACAAAAAAAAGCTTTAAATAATAAACACAAGCAGAACTAAAAGTGCAATTATTGTTACTTTTTCATTAAGGCAACATAATTCATGTCGTTATATAAAGTGACACTGCTATAGAAGTAAAGCAACATAATTTCTTGATTAGGCAACGAAATTAATAATGTTACCTTAAATTTTAAATTGTAGCAACAAATGTTGAATGGATATATTAATAGTTTAAATATTTATAAGGTAATGATTTTTTTTTATAGAACACGAGATCTAATAATAAAAATAACAATTTATCCTTTCATTAGCAATAACATGTAGTTAATGTAAAAACAAACCTCTATCATTGGATAGTCAACAGCCATACATGCATTAATGTTCATAAATTCAAAAATATATAATATTAAAAGTAGCCATTAATGTATGACATATCGTTGTATGAAATATCCAAAAACATTAAAATTCATAAACATTAATTGTATGGTATATGTAAAATATAATAGCCAAAATATGGACTTGTAGAATTCAACTTTTAGCATATCAAAAATAAAATAATCCAAAATAATTAGTGAAAATGTGCACCTCTAATATCTTCTTCTAGTCGATATGAAGTATATATAAGGGCATCAACCAAAATATAAAACAAAGTCAATATGTATGGGCACTCGAGATTGATTCACAAATTAAGTACCTTCCACTAATCTACTCTTAATCATCACTTTCTTACCTAAAAAAAAAGGAAGTAGATAAGAATTATTTTTAAAAATGAAATACTAACTACTTTATTACGACCTTGGTTTAATGAAATATAAACAAAAAAATATCAAATAACTTTAATGGAAAAGACAATAAAATGATGTACAACATGGGTTAATTCAAGAATTTTGCTATCTAATGTTTTTCATATTGATATTCCCTTCTTAATTAACTAGGGGCAAACAATTTATAAAGCATGTATATGCTTATGGTGTTGGCTTGTCCAAACCGAGATTGAATGAGAAAGATCCTTTGTTGCTTCATATTCCTTTATTTGCTTTATCTTGTTCTAGTTGCCTTTTCATTTCCAAATGTTCAGCTTTCTCTTGTTCTAATTTCTTTCTCATTCTCTCTTTATCAACTTCTACTTTCTATTTCATCACTTCTTCCAATGAAAATTTGATAAGATGTAAGTATTAATTAGGAACTTTATAAAAAGCCTCACTTCCCATATTATTTTCTTTTATGCTAGATGATTTCACACCTCCTTTATTCCTATATCAACAACAACTTCATTAAGTTTCTAACTATCTTTATTTTTTGGCTTTTCTTCAATGCAAGCCTACAGAAGAAAAGTAATATGTTATTCTTCAATCAAATTGACCCTAATGAAGAAAATCAATAACAACAACAAAAAAACTCAATAAGATGATAAATATAAGTAATGAGCAATAAATTTAGATATCTCAATGGAAGTAGCAACGAGATAAAAATTATTATAAGATAAAATATTACTCACAATTTTCTTTCTTATAACTTCAGTAGCTTGTTTGTACTCTTTTCCAAGTCCACTTTTATAAGTTACAAAATACTTTTCAACGTTAAAAATTGAAAATTTATCCTCTCTTTCATTTTTCCATCCATAAAAACAATAATCAAATAAAAATTTGAAATAATTTAGAAAATTTAGATAGTTTCTTGATAGATTATAACTTACTATAGAACGTATTAGCTTAGTATAAAAACTTGAAAAACTCTTAGTACCAAATACTAAGTAAATTGATGTTTAATTATCTAGATAACTCTAAATTAATTGATTAAAAGAAATAAAAAAATTTTAAAAATAAAGTTCAATCTAAACATATGCTAATGAATTAAAAGTTTAATATATGGTAAATTAGCTAGAGCTCGGATTTGCATAGGAAAAACAAATAAGAAACAATTCATTGGATAATCATTGGTCGTAGAAATACCTTTTCACTTTTAAACTCAATTCATCTATTTAGTCAAATAAACAAATTGGAATAAAAGGCATGAATCACAAGTAACTTAAACTTAAGTTCATTAGATCTAAGAACCCTCACATAAGAGTTTAAAATCGGTTAACACCTAAATTCAATTATATCACCTAATTAATCTTCCAATAATTAAAAGCCCATGGTCATGGGTCTTTTAGTCATCTCAAAATCTAACTAAGATAGCCAATCAAAGAAATATTAGATGAAGGATTTTAATTAGGCAAAAATCCTCCAATCAAATACGACATATCAAACCTAACCCTAACTAAGAAATTTAAGCACAAACATTCAACAATGAAATTAATAATATAATATGAAAATACAAATCCATTGATAAAAAACAAGAGTCACTATAAAATAAGATAAAAAGCTGAAGGAATACAACCGAAATTGGTCCAAATCATTGAAACCCACTCTCTAATCCACTTTTAATGCTCTTGAAGGCTCTAATCCCCTTCCTAAATGTGAAGAAAGAACAAAAGAAATCAAATCCTAAACTAAAACCTAACTAAGGATAAGAACAATCTCAAAACTCTCCCTTTCAATATGTTCTAACCTCTAAAATCCACGTTTTCTGTGTTTTTAAGTCCTTTATATTGGTCTTGGGTGGTTGATAAGACTTTAGTACTTTTTCCTTCCAAAAACACCATAAAACTACACCATTTATTGCCTTTGATTAAGTCCAAAAAATGAACAATTTCTATCTTTCTTCATGTTTTCTGCTCTAACTTCTTCTGTATATCTCTAATGTCTATAAAATTTGATATGTAGATTTTTCACATGATGTTCTTACATTCCATAAAATTTCAGAACAATTTGAGCACTAAAATGCATATAATACACCACTAAATTCTCTTGTACCAAAACGGGTGCTTATTTGAATTTCTCTTACCCTTCTCTTAATATATCCTTCATGAGTCGTTATATGGCTTTGAAATTTGGTATAGAATTTCAGAACATAATTCTCTAAGTCTTAAAATTGATTCTATACCTCTTTTAGTTCCAAAGGTGCCTCAAAATTCTCACTAAATTGTTTCCATTTGCATCATTAATCTTTTTTTTTCAATCAAATTAAGTCCAAATAATTTTGAACCTGTAATATAATCAAAAGAACTCATAAATGTAACAATTTTATAGATATTTAAGAGTGAAAATACATTAAAACATGGTATAAAAATTAATATAAATCACTCATAATAACACCCCTACACTTAAACTGTTGCTTGTCCTCAAGTAACTATTTAGATGCTCTCTTAGAATAAGTTCAAAAGTAGTTGAAAGTTAATTGGAATACTAAAACACAAATCAATGTAATAAGCATAGTCAATATCTCATAGCTCTATCATAACTAAGACATGACCCAAAGCACACACATTCACACTGTTTGTCAAAGTAATCCCTTATATGCAATATCAAGCATTCAATTAATTATATAAAAATCTTCATTCAAACTTGTTCAAAGGTAACTTAACTTTATTATTTTTCTTTTTTTTAACTGGAGCATTATATGGTTGATTAAGAAGTCACGTAGCCTTTTAATGCAAAAGTAAATACCTTATCATGAATGCCTCTGATTACTCAACTAAGTCACCTCATATCAACTAGTTACTAGCACTACTCTTTAACTTTGACCTTTTTATTGGTACAAAGTCAGCAGAGTGAATTTATTTATGATTAGATATTCACATATTTTTTACTTTAAACAAATAAAAGACTTTATATTCAGTTAACACCTAAATTCAATTGTGTCACTTAATTAATCTTTCAATAATTAAAAGCCTATGGTCATAGGTCCGTTAATCATCTAAAAATCTAACTAAGACATCCAATCAAAGAAAGATTAGATTAAGCACTTTAATTAGGAAAAATAATCATCTAATCAAATAAGACCCATCAAATCTTATCCCTAACTAAGCAATTTAAGCACGAACATTCATCAATGAAAGCAAGAATATAACATGAAAATATAGATCCATTGATGAAAAACAAAAGTCACTACAAAAAAGATAAAAAGATGAAGGAATACAACTGAAATTGGTCTAAATCATTGAAATCTACTCTCCAATCCACCTTGAATGCTCTTGAAGATCCTAATCCACTTACCCAATGTGATGAAAGAACAAAAGAAAATAAAACCTAATCTAAAACCTAACTAAGAACAACAATAATCTAAAAACTCTCATCTTCAATCTATTTTAGCCTTAAAAAATCCCCTTTTGTGTTTTTTAAAGGCCTTTATATTGGTCTTGGGTTAATGCTAAGTCCTTACGCAATTTGGTTATGATTTATCAATTTTTCCCTTCAAAAAATACTATAAAATGACATTATTTTATTACCTTTATTTAAGTTCCAAAATTTGATAATTTCTACCTCTCTTCACATTTTCTACTCTAACTCCTTTTATATACCTCCAGCGGCCATAAAATTTGGTATGTAGATTTTTTACTTGATTTTCTTAACACCCTATAATATTCCAAAATATTATGATCTCTAAAAGGGTACCTAATATATCACCAAATCTCTTGTACCAAAACTAGTACTTAATTGAGTTTCTCTTGTTCTTCTCTTAATTCGTCCTTTATGGCTTATCATATAGCCTTGAAATTTAGTATGGAACTTCATAACATAATTCTCTAAGTCTTAAAATTGATTCCACACCTCTTTTTCTAGAGGTGCCTCAAAATGCTCACGACATTGCTTCTATTTACGTTCTTGAGCTCATTTTTAATTATTTTCAATTAAATTAAGTTCAAATAGCTTTGAACCTACAGTATAATCAAAAGAACTCATAAATATAACAATGTTATAGGTATTTAAGAGTGAAAAAACACTAAAACATGGCATAAAAACCAATATAAATCACTTATAACAATTTACCCTGCATCTTCACAAAGTTTTAAGAACATTATTACATACATTTTTTTTCAAATGTGCATAACATCAAGATTATGCTAGCAACCATTATACTTCCAGTAAAGTAATTTAAAAAGGTGCTATTTAATGTTAAACTTAGAATTTCTTATTTATGTATGATGTTTTAAGTTGATTTTATGCTAAGGACTTGTTTT
>JAOXYD010117649.1:0-11288 GCA_028565735.1 Pinacopodium congolense | reverse complement strand
ACTTTAAGCTTAACATCATAAACTCAAAACATTAGTGATTAAGCATGTTTTGTTATCATCAAAACCCATATTGGAACCTCCCTTGGTTCAACATTTTCAATTTTGATTTGGTGTTTAAACTCATTTTTGGGTGTGAAATTTATTTTATTCAGTTTTCTTAAGTCATAGTAGTATGCTACTTTTTTTGTTTTCAATTGTTGAGTGATTATATTATTTGTTTGAGTTTTATTTTTGCAAGTTGCTCAAAACTGTCCAGGTTTGACAATCTTGAATTTAAGCTTGATTTTGATCATTCGATTGATGTACTAAAATTATGTTTGTTGCTGCAATTTGTTGTGGAATGATTGATTAAAGGTGCAATAAGTTTATTGGATTTAGTTTGCATCATTTGATAGGTTAAAATTGTTTGTTTATAGGCTTAAACATTAATATTATAGAATTTGGACAGCTTGTTCTCATATAAGTTCAATTTGATTTTTGTAGGAAATAATCACATTTTTGATTAATCAATATGATTTTTTATGACCTATTGATGTGTTAAGAGGCTTGTTATAATTTGTTTTGCCTATAGAATTTTTAGAATTGGTTTTATTGCATGAACTTTAGAGAAACACCATAAAAGGTGGCTCTGGTTACAAAATTGGGGGATTGACTTTATATTAATTGTTATGGTCTTATAGGCTATTCTTTGCCATTAAAAGAATTTTTTTAGATTGCTCTTCACCTAGGATAAAGAAGATTTCGATTGAGTTAATCCTTATATGTGAATTGGATTGGATTAGGCCTTAATTGTGCATTGACATTCCATATTGTATTTATTGCATTTAAGCCCTTATCTTATGTTGATTTTGATCAAGGTTGTCATAAGGTGTATAAGCTTGGTTTAAAGCTCAAGGGAGCTTGGATTAGAGGCTGTCTTTGTAGGACAAAAATTATAAACTTTGATTGTATTGTAAAGGCTCCTCTTTGCCATAAAAAGATTGTTGTAAGGTTACTATTCACCCTCTTTGAGAAAAGTAAGATTGATAGGTTACTCTTGACCTAGAACAAGATTGGTATAGGTTCCTTTTGGCCTTAAAACAATATTGTTGTAAAGGTTCCTCTTGGCCTTAAATCAAGATTATTGTAAAGGTTCCTCTTGGTCTTTAACCAAGATTGTTGTTAGTGAATTTCCAATAAGTAGTTGGAGAGAGGACGTAGTCTATCTTTAGGGTAGGCGAACCTCTATAAATCTTGGTGTTCTTTCTCTTCCTTATCTCTTTTATATTTTTGCATTTGTGTTTGGTTTATTATTGATTGCATTCGTTAATATTGGCATAAAGTTTGGCATTCCATTTAAATTGAATTTTGGTTAAAATTTTCATTTAATTGAAATTGGTCTAAAGTATTTTAATTATACAATAAATTTTTAAACACCTAATTCACTCCCTCTTAGGTGCCATAGGGCTTACAAATGGAATTTCAATAACAACAACAAGGAAGATGGGAATAGGAGGATGTACTAAGAGAGATGGGAGCAGCAATAAGCATAGTGGCAACAGTTTTAGCCTCTAGCACCACCACTACCATTTGTAGATTAATTCGAGTTTTTAACATCATGAAATTTGGTTTATTTTAAATTTTTGTTGTTCATTATGTTTTGTTTTTATTTTCTTTCAAATGTTGGTTTCTCTTAGTTAGTTGACTTATAGGACTTAGATTTTTCTCTTCATTTGGTTATTATTTTCATTTTTATTTTCTTTTTAATCCTAATTTGCTTTAACCTTTTTGAAAAGCTTGTGCTTTTAGTTTTTTTTCTTCAAGTTTCAATCACATGCTATTATGCACTTTAGTCATTTTTAGTACTAAAAAGTGAGGATAATTTGGTTTATGTTTGTGTAGGGGTGGGGTGAGAGTGAGAGTGGAGGAATTGAATATGTTTGAATTTATCATCTATTTGTCAAACTTAAGTTGTTAGGAATATGAAAGTAATGACTTAAATGTCTATGATGAATGATTAAGATTGAGAGTTGATTGTTATTTAAAGATTTTTAATTTCATCAATGTTTTTTATGGGAAGAGCATTGAATAATTCTTGACTAATTTTTAACCCAAATTTTTTCTTTTCTTCATTTGTTTTGTCTACTTTGCTTATTTCATTAGGCACCTTTTGTATTTAATGCTAAACTTTGAATATGGTTACATATAGACTAATTTTGTCAATTTGGAATAGAATGTGTTTTTAATGAATAAAAGGTATAGTTGTGTGTAAAGTGAATGGGAAAAAACTAACTCCGCTAGCTGCATACCAATAAAAAAGTTGAAGTGTATGATTAGATCTAGTAACCATTTGCGATTGTGAGCTAGCTTATTATGTAATGCGTTTACAATAAAATGTTCACTTTCACATCAAAAGGCTAGATGACATTGTAAACATGATAAAAAGGGCAATTCAGTTGAGTAACTGGAGGCCATTTATGGAAAAAAAAATTTGATCTCAAGTCAAAGGATAAGGCCAAGCCCTAAAAATTACTCAAAAATGAAAGAGAATGAGTTATACTTTGTATTAGTAATTTCCTTGAACACGTTTACATAATGATCTATATGAAGCTTCATATATATTTGATATTGTGCATTGAATTTTGCCTAATTACTAATACTGTGTTGCGTGTGTTAACCAAGTTTTTATCATGATGGAATTATGATTTTAAAATTGAATAAAAAACATTAGTTGAAATTTGTTTGTACTCAAATAAATCTTGACTCTTAATGGATTTTGTTTAAGTAGATGTTTAGTCGTTTCTTGAGAACAAGCAACAATTTAAGTGCTTGGGTATTTGATAGTGCATAAAATGTATATATTTTAGTCATGATTTAGCACTTATTATGAGAAGTTTTGGATGCAATTTCAAGTTATTCTCATGCAATTTTAGTTTAAATCCTTGAGTGACGTTACTCATGATTTTAATGTTTTATCACTTTTCATAGGAGTTTAAAGAAACATTTGGCGTACTTTTGGGATTGCAAATGGTTTGGAGCTAATTTAGCATCCAAACACATCAAGTGAGGAAGCTATACCAATTTTCAAGGTTATATGACAAACTATGAATGATGGATCAAAAGAAGAACAAAAGAATTTCAAAAAAGCACTAATTTTGGTACAAGTGAATTTGGTGAAATATTAGATGCAATTATAGAGTTTAGATTAATATATGAGAAAATTGTGTGAGGAAGCTTCATGCCAAATTTTATGGCCAAAGGATAAGAGCAGAAGAAGATATGGAGAAAAGACTGAAGGTAGGTAGAAGTTAGAAATTCTAGTAAGAGGTCACAGCATGGGCCACACCCATGGCCCAAACTATGGCCTTTAGGTAGAGATGGGGCCAATCGTGGCTCAGGCCATGAAGATTCTTGGGAAAGATGCCCTTTGACCAAGTTTTATTATGTTTTAGGTCATGGTAGCCTTAACCAAGCATAAGTTAGCCACCACTCCAAAGGGGATAAATCCTCGACTCTTCCTAAACGTTTTCGTTCAATTTTAAAGGAGAATAAAAGATCCAAACACATCAAATTGAAGATTAAGGATGGGATTTCATATACCAATCATTAAGGATTTATGGATTTAAGAAAACTTTACCATGATATTTGTTAATTCCTTCTTTTTTATGTTTGTTTATATGATTATTTTAATGTGTAGGAGCTCATTTTCTCTTAGGAATTGGGTTTTTACAAAACCTAGGATGTAGAATTCATTGTTAATATTGGATTAACTCTTAAGTTCTAGATTTTGAATTAGGTTTGTTAATGGATGCTTACGAACTTTGAATTTAATTTTTGTGTGAACTTAAACATTGTTTTCAAAGCCTTGATTTGCTTATGATTAGATTAAGAGACCAATTATATATATTAGATCATTTCATCAGCAAAATATCTTACATAGGACCTATAGATAAGCTTACATAAGATATATGGGTTAGGTGTGAACTTAACCGAAATAATAGATTCTATAAAAATAAGTAGTAAATTAAATCGTTAAATTGAGTTAGAGAGAATTTTCACTTAATTTATTGAATTTAATATGGTTGGATAACTTGAGAGAGAGTGCAATTTACATTAAGGAGTCTACTCTTTAATAAATCATGGAATTCGAGTTAAGACAAGAATTCAATGAATATTCATGCATCCTAAAGGGCATAATTACCTTAATCCTATCTTCATTATTGATTGTTCATCTTTGCAAGTGTCTTAGGAATTTATTTTATTTAGTTAGTTTTTTTTCTTTTCTCAATCATCAATTAACCCACTACTTTGATAAGTTAACTAATTTATATATGAATTCATCGATAATAATAGTCCTTGTGAATCGAACCTAGACTTATTGAATTATATTACATTAGTGATAGGTGCACTTGCCTTCTTCATACGTTGTGATTTAGTAAACATAGTTCCTTGTTAAACTTTATTTAAAACTTAAGTAGACTCATAGCATCACCATCAAAATATTTCATCTCATATTTCATAACTATATCCCACTCATTCTTATGCTTACACTTCATAACTTCTCTATAGCTCTAAGGTTCTTTTACATTAGTAAGAAACATATATTCATCAAATGAATAATGAGTACAGAGAATTCTTTTTTTAGTAAGCCTCATAATTAAAACTATAGATTCATTAATAACCTTAAAAATAAGAGCATCCACTTTATTAGCAATATCACCATCAACACCCTTAACTTGATCATTATGAATATGATTTTCTAAATTATTATATAATTTCCAAACTTAAATACATTAGGTATATATGTCTCAGGAGCTAAATAAAGATTGATTAAACAATTAGAATTTTTGAAACTTTAACTTCTCTATCTTATTAATATCTTTAGTATTGAGATCTTCTCTAAAAACAACATAACAACTTCTAACAAATTTCTTTTCAATTAGATCAAAAAGTTTATATTGAAACTCATCATGGCCATAAAAATTGAAGATATGATATCTTGTCTTGACATCAAACTAGGACTTCTTATCTTTCAGTACATGTATAAAAGTGTATAAAAGTTTTGCAATCAAACATGTATATATATGGTAATAAAAAACTTTCTTATTATATCATGCTCAAATAGGAGCATCACCTAATAAAATAATAATTGGAGAAAATTTAATAATATGTGCAGCACTATATAAAGTCTCACCCTAAAAAGTTTCAGTAAACTTTACTTCTTAAAATAAACATATGAATTTCTCCATTAAACTCGTGTTTATCCTATCTACACCTATTAGTTGCAATACTCATTAAAAGATCTATAGTATTCACCACCATTATTAGTGCGAATATATTTCAACGTTTTTCTAAATTCTTTTTCAAAATAAGCTTAAAATTGTTTTAAGAAACTAGATCTTTAATCTTTTGGCTTCAAGTCATAAACTCATAGTTTCCTTAAATAATCATCAATAAATATTAAAAAATAAAGTGCACCATTAAAATTATTTATATTTTTTGAACCATAGAGATCTAAATGCACCAACTTAAGAAATTTCAATCTTCTAGGAGGCTGGATCATGAAGTATACCAAGTTTTATCTACCAGTCAAGTAGTGAGCATACTTTTTTAATCTCAAACCTTTCAACTTAGTAAGTAGATTCTTATTATCTAAACAATAAAGTCCATTCTCATTAATGTGGCTAAGTTTTTTGTGTCATAACTTTGAAGATTTTGTCTCTCTCAACTGTGATTAATGATATCAATAGAAATTGAAGCCTTAGTTTAGTACAAACCTGAGCTCTTGTTTCCACGTGTCATAACTAAAGAACCTCTAATGATCTTACATTGACTATCACCAAAGTTACTAAAATAACTATTATCATTAAAAACACTACTATAAATGAGATTCAAATGGATATTAGGTATATGTTTGACATTCTTCAAAAGTAGCTTTACACCATTGTTAGTTTCTAAAACAACAGTCCTAATGCCAATAACCTTTGATAAATCATCGTTACCTATCTTCAAAACTCCACAATCACCTTTAACATAATATATGAAGAAATCCTTCCTTGATGTTACGTGAAAGCAAGCACTACTATTAATAATCTAACTTATTTTGATCATATTTTCGTCATAAATAGACATAAGATCATCTATAGTATTATTGATAACATGATCACCACTTTATTTATCTTCTTCCCTTACTTGTCTTTATTGACCTTATTCTCTGTTTTAAGCTTATAATAAAAGTTCTTGATATGTCCCTTTTTACCATAATAGTGACATTTAACATCTTTGTATTTTGACTTAGATTGGCAACGATCCTTACTTATCTTTGTTACTTTGTCCATGACCTCTTTTCTCACTTTTGCGTATATTCTTAGTAACCAAAGCTTTAAAATGAGAATTTTTTTCACCCTCTTGAGTCTTTCATCTTACTTATTTACTCAAAATACTAGATTTTGCAAAATCCATTGTCACTATATCACAAGAGAAAAATTGGTCAAGATTATATAAAGATTCTTCCAAAAATTAAGCAAAGTATTTAGTAACAAAAATCCTAAAATCTAATCTTCAGATTTTACACCTTGACCGAACAATTGATCAAAACACCTTTAAAATTCATTTAAGTGATGAAAAATAGACCTACCTTCTTTGTACTTTAAATTCATAGCTTGTTTAAATAAAAATAGTTCATTGTTTAAACTTTTTCCATAAAGTCCTGGCATGAGAATCATTTTAGATGTTATTCAAAATATTAATATATACCTATTGTCTAATAAAATCATATTATACTCAAATATTCATTCTTCTTCACTTTTAGACTTGGGTGCTTGAATAATAAATACTATTATAAGCTCTCTCTTTTTTACAGTTAATAAATCTTTCATCATTTCTTTCTAGTTGTGATAATATGAGCTGTTCAAATTAATCCTTTTATTATAATTAGGCTTCATCTTTCAATTAAGTTGAAAAACTACAAATAAAGAATAAAAATTTTAATACTATTTATCAAGAAAAGAGTGTCTAAAACAATAGAAGTAATAATATAATATGGTAGGCAGAATAAGCCTTTCCTACTTGAATGAAACTATAAATAGTAAATATGAAAGCACAAAATGAACAATCATAAGATAATACACTAAATTTTTAACATGAAAAGTAAAAGCTATAAGTCCTAGTCCAGAAAATGATCCATTATAAAATTAATGAGTACACCAAAATGAGTCATTTAATAATTCAAGATTACATAATAATAAATACTCATTAATAAAGGTGAAAATTAATAATGTGTGCACCTAACTTAGTGAATCATAAAGATTCCTCTCCCATGCCATGAAAGTTCCTCCCTTAAATTGTATGGCAAATGTTGAATGAAAAAAAATATATTCTTAATGCAAAATAACATACAAATAGTGGTGAGTAAGGTTGTATCCATAAAGATTGATTAGATTTATCACTTTATAAAATAAATGAAACAAATAAAAGATAAGGCTTTTTAAAAATTAAAATTAAAGTAATTTAGATTTAAACCAATAACAAGATCAAAATCAGTGAAGATCAAAAATAAAAAAAGAACTAGTCAAAGGTATAATTTTAGTTATTTGATCAACAACACAAAGATAAAAGTCCTTAGTTCTTAAACAAATTAGTTATACTGATTAACAATCTCAAACAACTTATCTTTCCTTCCTTCTTTGATAACCAGGCAAACTCTTTGATTATTTCTCTTACTTTTATATAATCTTAAACAAGTTCTTAGATTTTATTTGTCAATAGCATTAAGAATTAGAATGACAACCAATTCTAACTAACATACACATAAGCTTGGTTTATTTAAAGTAGATGATATATTTTTATAACATAAATTAAAAACATGTTCTATAATCAATTATGCTATTTTATCACAAGTATTAATACCTTTTAAAAAATTATAGAATTGAAATAATTAGCAATATATTGTTTTAACAATTGAACTTTTGGCTTCTTTGCACAATCAATCAAAATAAAATTTTATTTAACTAAGGAAATATATGAATACTTAAGAGTCCATAAAATAATTGAATCAATTATTTTATAATTCTTGAAAAACTAATTTTAATTATCCTCTAATAAAAAACTAGTTTTGTTACTCGTATTAGCAAAGAAACAAATAAAAAAAATAAATAGAAAACAATGTTATTAACTATAGAAGGTTGAAGATTGTAGATGGAACGTAGCTTCTTGTTTTTATTTCTACCCCTCTTATTCTTGCTAAATCTCCTCCTAAATGTTCATGGGACCTCACTAGGTTTCTTGTGTTATGTCTTTATGATGGTTCATCGAGTCTTTATAACCCTAATGTCACTTCTTGCGTAGCTTTTTCATTTTCAATTCAAAATTTTCGTAATGTCTTAGAATTTCTCGTAACAAGACGACATTTAAATTTGGGATTAAAAAAACACTTATAATAAGGACCATTTATGTTCTCTCATTTTTTTGAAGGGAAATGACATTTTCTAAAGAGTTAAACATCACTATTTATATCTACCATTTTATATTTTAACTTTTCCCATACGTAAAATGGTGGAACATGTTGCAAGCTACCTAATAATAAAATACCTAACTAACCAATCTAACTATGTTGTAGGGCAAGTTAAAGCCAATCCTATAGGGAACTAATATTTTTTTTTAACTATTCCCAATGCTATGCAAAAGAAAAAGAAAATAAAACAAAACTCTTAGATGCAATGGCATTAAATAAATAAATAAACAACTAATGAAATTAAAGCGAATAAAATAAGAAAGCAAATAATATTAAATAAATAAATAAATAAGATGAATAGTTGGACAAGATATTTTTCAAATTTATGAATTATAACTAATCATTGAGAACAAATCAATTATATTATGCCTAATATGCTAGCCTATAAACTGGGGTATGACCTTCTTCCTCGTTCTTTCAATTTTAAATAAGTCCCATATGATAGAAAAGTTACCCCTAATCACATGATAACCTAGTGTATAACCTATAGATTTAAAGGTGTAGTAATATTAAGGACTAGGGAACAGTTAACTTAGGTCATAATCTCACTCGTGCAGATCATCAACCTAATCAATAGAAACTCTAGGCTAAGTTAATTAAGTCTCAATCATAAATTCATTTAACCTATCGCAACTTATGGTAATCCCTAATGATAATCATAGATTAAAAACTCAAACCTCGTAATTGAACTAGAAACCATATATAAGATAATCAATCCTATCAATAAATCCCTAATTCATGGTATTAAATTGGAGCTTCCATTCAATCTTAGTATAGAGACAAAACCAAAAAAACACAATTTAATTCTCATAATTATAAGTCATTAATCCATTAAATATCTTCTAACTCATGAGAAAACTAAGCTAACATACCTAAATTAATAAGAACACAAGTTGAAATGCATAAATCATAAAGAAAATAAGAATAATAATGCTAGAATTTAAGGAAATAACACTATATTAACAATAAACAAAGATTTAACAATATTTATCAAAATCCAAAAAAACATACATAATAAAAATGACACAAAAATAAATAAACAGCAATACAAACATAAAAATATAAAGTATTTATCATTTAAAACATTAATCTCAGGACAAAACATTAAAAAAAAGATGAAAAGAGCAAAAAAAGATCAAAAAAATCAAGTAAAAAAAGAAGAAATGAAGGGCTAGCCCAAGTGGGGAGCAAAACTTCTTAATGGTTTTCCAATCCATCCTTTATAGTCTTCCTCTACGGTTTGAGATGTTTGGAGAGTGAAATGTCAATTTTTTTTTCTCATTTTTCTCATTTCTTGCACATTCAAAAGTGGTTAAACATCCCTTAACGGTGGTTTGTTGAACCACCATTGAAGTATCCTAGCTATGTCTATCAATGGTGGTTAAGTATTACATCAATGACATTATTTAACATGTACAATAACCACTGTTAATAGCCCAGTTTGATAGATCCTTGCTCTAATTTGCTCCAATTCTTCTCTAAACTTGTCCTTTTCATCTAAAATTTTTGTCTTAAGATTAAATATGAATGTAAACTCAAACTAAAAACAAATTAGAAATTTAAACATCAAAATATATATGAAATCACATTAAAACACTTATGAAAATATCATAAAATGCATCCCTAGTAATACTCCCATACTTGAACTATTAGTTGTCTTCGATCAATGACTTAAACATTCCACCTCAAACAATCTTAATCCAAAACCTCAAGCTAATTGAGTACAAACAAAACCAAGACCAATTCATGCCTTTGATCTAGTTCATGAATCTCAACTCCATCTTGACAAAAGCTTGATTAGGACATGCCAATCACACAAAGTTAGTAAAGAGTACCCCCTTCATACATAATATCAAGCATTTAAGTCATTTCATATAGTTTATCATGTGAATATAGCTAAGGATATTCAAAACAACTAAAACAAAGCACAAATTCACTTTGTAACATTTTATAAGATGTCACCTAGTCTTGTTATGTAAAGATAAATACAATGTTATGAATGACCTTGGTTACTCAGCTATGATATTCTTTTTAACTTGTTTGAGATGTCATCTAACTTTTTGATGCGAGGGTGACCATTTTATCATGAATACCCCTAATTATTAGGTTAGACCACAATCTCAAAGGGCTACTAGCACTACTCATAATTTCAATATTTTCATTGGTTTAAAGATTGTAAAGTGAAAAACATGTTCTTTTATTCAAATAATCACAGTGATTTTTTCCTTTTTCCAATTTAAACAAAACATCATATTCCAAATTCATATGAAAAGTCATATAAATTAACCTTAAATATTTAATATCATATAAAATGGGTTACTCGACACATCAAAGCAATTAAAAGAAAAAGAAAAATGGAAAATTAGGGATTAAAAATTATTCAACAATCAATCAAAGTTCACTAAATCAAAAACATCAATTGAATGCAAATACCACAATTAACAATTAACTAAAAATCAAGATCATTTTATTCTAAAATATTCAAATAATCATAATAAATTAAATGTGCAAATTTTAAACTTGTTCCCTACCCCCACACTTTAATTGAACATTGTCCTCAATATCCCAAAAGCAATGAAAACACAAAGCAGGATGGAACAAGAAAACTCCCTAAAATGAGATAATCCTTGAAGTACTTGATGGAGAAATTACCACCCATTTTTAGCTCCTATAAAACAAAACAACAAAAAGAAAGGTAAAGTACTTAAGCAAAAAATAGCTAAAGAACTTACTAATAAAAATAAAAGACACATAAACTTAAAATAAAGGTTGGGTTACCTCCCAACAAGTGCTTATT
>JAOXYD010117638.1:0-11288 GCA_028565735.1 Pinacopodium congolense | reverse complement strand
AACATTTCAAACACTTAAACATTAGTAATAATAATGTTTTGTCATCATCAAAACACATGATTAGAACCACCTTGGTTTAACATAATCAAGTATTAGAACTAATAGATCTTCAAATTAGAAGCCCAAGCTTATGGAATTATTGACTATGTAGGTATCATATAAAAAATAGCAGAAATTTCTTGCAAATCATGATTTAAGATTTTCTTGTTAAGTTTAATATTTTTAATATTCTATTAGTAGAAAAAGTTTATATAGATGATTGATAATCAAAACAAATTGGAACAAGATATATTTGGCAACAAGATATGTTTGGCATTTATGAGAGATTTTTTAATTAAGTAATATTGTGATTCAAATGGTTTTCAATGTTTTTCCAAAAGTTTTTTATATATGTCAAATGTCAAAGCTTATTATATATATGTGTTACGTTGTCCTATATTCTTCCTAAAAGATGCATAGTTTAGGTATTATCAAATACCCTCACACTTGTGTTGTTGTTTGTCCTCAAATAAAGACTTAAACATCCACTCAAAACAACATTGATCAAGAGTTGAAAGTTAATTAAGTAAAAGCAAATATCAATTAATGCTCTTAATTTATCTCATATAACACAATCCCTTAATGACAAAACACATTATTATCATACACAATCGCATTATTGGTAAAGTGTAACGCTTATGCACAATATCAAGTATCTAAATAGTTTTATATAAATCATTATGCAAGATTGGTCAATGATGTTTTAAACACATAAAACACAATTTAAATTATACTTTGAAGCAATTTTTGGAATTTACCTTTTCTTTTGATGTGAGAGTATATACCTTGTTGTAAATGTTTCTCGGTTACTCAACTCGGTTACACTTTTTAGCTTGTTTATAATATCATTTAGCCTTTTGATATGAAGGTGAATATTTTATTATGACCAATCCTAGTTACTCAACTAGATCACAATCACAAATGATTAATAACTCCACTTATTCACTTAAAATTTTTTATTGGTATGAAGTTGATAGAGTGAAAATTATTTTGCTTGCTTTATCACATATATGTTTCATTTTCAATTTTTAATAAACACTACTTAACCTATTCCCAATTCACAAAATACTTTTTATAAAAATATCCCTAGATAGATGATATCATATGTAAGGGCCACCACAACATATGAAATTCAAGCAAAATAAAATGAAGAAAAATAAAAAAAATTTCTATTTAGGAATAATTTAAGGATTATTCAATGCTTAACTAAATCAAAAACATCAATGGAATTAAAATGCCTCAATTAACAAGCAAACCCTAATTTTAATCATTTTAAGATAAGATATTCAAGTCATCCCTATTGGTCTCTTAACAAATAAAGTTTGTGAATGAATGATAGAACATACTCAAGTTCATCTTCCCTCCTACACTTCAGCCAAATTGTCATCAATTTGGAGAATAGAGCAAAGAAAACATGAAAATGTAAAAAGAGAACAAAGCTCCCCTAAATATTGAAGTCCAATCATTTGGCATGAAGTTGGTGACTTGGATTCCATTCCATGCGATTGAAGGCTTGGAAAAATCAATGATCCAAGCTTGTTATTTACACTTGAAAGGCATCAAGATAAGATAATAACAAAAATAGAAAATAATAAAAGTACAAAGTTAAATTCTATTAATGTAAATGGTTTGGGTCGCCTCTTAACAAATGCTTGTTTAACATTATTAGCTCGATAACTTCATTGTAGTCTAAATCTCATCCAAACTATGAAAAGTCTAAGCATTGATAACTCGAAAGTTGAAATCTCCCTCTAGGTATAATTTAAGTCGATTTCCATTAACCTTGAAATTTCCCTTATCTAGATGTGAAGTCTCTATAACACCATAGGGAAAAACTTTGTTAGCAAAAACTTTGTTATCAATAAAAGGTCTAAACTATAGAGATTGAGCTTACTTGAAAATGGCTGAAGTCTTAAATTGAATAAAAGGACTTGATCTCCTAGTTTGAGCACCTTTACATTTTTAATTTTCTGATCTTGCCATTTTTTTTTCCTTATAGAGCATAGAGTTCTCATAAGCTTCTTGGTATAATTCATTAAGTTTATTCAATTGGAGCAAGTGCTTGTGACATGCACATTGTAAATTATGATTAATAAATTTAATAGTATAATATGCTTTGTATTTAAGTTTAAACAGTACGAGACAATATTTGCCATAAACTAGCTGATACGATTTGGTGCCAATTGTTGTTTTGTAGGCTATTTTAATGGCTTATAACACATCATCCAGTTTTATAGAAAAATCCTTTTTAGAAATCTCAACTATTTTATTTAATATCCTTTTTATTTCACTATTCGTGACTTTTACTTGCACTTTAGTTTGGGCGTGATATAGGGTAAAAAATCTATGTGCCATGCAAAATCAGTTAAGCACCTTTTCAAATTGGTGGTTGCAAAGGTGGGTACCCTTATCTCTTATGATGGTTTTAGGTGCCCCAAACTAAGTGATTTCACAACCACTTTAACATCATTAGTAGGAAATGCTTGGGCTACCACCAATTTAGACATGTAATCTATATTCATTATGTTGTATTTATTGCCAAAGAACACTAGAAATGGGTCCATAAAATCAATCCCCTAAACATCAAATATCTTACACACATTAATACTAGTTTGAGGTATTTCATATCTACGAGAAAGATTACCTGCTCGTTGACAATTATTACACGTATTTAAATACCTTTTTGCATTTCTAAGTAGTATGGGCCAATAAAAACTTAAGTCTAAAACCTTATTTGCTGTGCTATTTGCATGATAGTGTCCTATGATTGATCCTTGATGGCAACGTTTTAGGATCCATTCTATTTCTAGATAGGCTATACATCTCTTGATTATATAGTTTGCACACACCTGAAATAAGTACGGATCTTCCCATAGGTAATACTTTAAATTAGGGAAGAATTTTTTCTTTTTTTGATATGTTATCCCTTGTGGTAAGACCCGACCTACTAGATAATTATCATAATCAACAAACCATGCTATGGCTATATACCTGGTAATTATTGCATAAAGGAACTTATCAAAGAACGTTTCATTGATATCCTCCTCTTTTAGCAACTCCAAATGATGATTCTCAAGATGAGAAAGATGGCCAGTAGCTAGGTTCTTTGCTCCCTTCTTGTCTCTAATTTTCAAATCAAATTCTTGAAGTAATAATGCCCATCTTATCAGTCTTAGTTTAGCATCACTTTTTTTTTATCAATTACCTAAGAGCTAAATGATTTATATACATAATAACTTTGGACATCACAAGATATGATCCAAAATTTTCAAATGCAAAGATCATAACAAACAAGTCCTTTTCATCAATAGTATAATTCTCTTGTGCATTTTTTAGTATCTTACGTACATAATAGATTGGTTGAACGTGTTTGTCCATACGTTGTGTAAGCATTGTTTACATTATATTGTCACTAGCATCATACATAATTTTAAAAGGTAATTCCCAATCAGATGTAACCATGATTGGGAAGTTAGTCAATTTATCCTTCAAAACATTAAATGCATGCAAACACCCTTGATTAAAATTAAAGATCGCATCATTTTTCTGATAATTTTGTAAGAAGCTTAACTATCTTGGAACAGTCCTTAATGAATATCCTATAGAATCCTATATGATAAAAAAAAAACTTCTAATTGTCCTTATGGATGTTAGAAAAGGTAATTTATCAATGATCTTAATTTTTTGTCTTGTCAACTTCAATGCCCTTAACCAAATCTTATGACTTAAAACTATCCATTCCTTTACCATAAAATGACATTATACCAATTAAGCACCATATTTGTTTTTTCACACCTTTTGAGAACTCTAGCTAAATTATTAAGACACAAATCAAAGGAATAACCAAAAACTAAAAAATTATCCATAAATACCTCTATGATGTCCTCCACTAAATTATTGAAAATATCGAACATGAACATCTGAAAAGTGGAAGGGGCAATGCACAACCCAAATAGCATTCTCCTATATGAAAACATACCGTATAAACATGTTAAGGCTATCTTCTCTTGATTTTCTAGGGCTATTAAGATTTGAAAGTAGCTTAACAATCCATCTAAGAAATAGTTGCATGCATGTTTGAAGAGCCTTTCTAGCATGTAGTCAATGAATGGGAATGAGAAGTGATCTTTGAATGTTATATCATTCAGCTTATACACACTCTCTAGCATGTAGTTGATACACACTCTTTGACCGGTGACTGTGTGTGTAGGGATAAGCTTGTTCTTCTTATTTGACACCATTGTCATCCCACCTTTCTTTGGTACTTCCTACATAGGACTTACCCACAAACTATTAAAAACAAAGGTATGTATTCCCTGCATCTAGTAATTTAATTACCTATCTCTTTACTATATCCTTCACGTTGGGATTGCGTTGTTGTTGAGGTTGTACTATCGACTTATAGTCATCCTTTAAAATAATCTTATGGGTGTAAAAAGAGGGGTAATTCCATTTATGTCCGATATTTTCTATGTAATGGCTCTCTTATACTTCCTTAGAACTCACAGTAATGTTTCCTTTTGGTTTTGCAATAAGTCAATAGATATAATATTCAGTATTTTTTTTTAATTTCCAGATAAGAAAGAATACTTTAAGTGCTTTGGTGGTCTCTTCAATTCTAACTCCAGGGGTTCTTTAAATGAGGGTTTTAGTTTTCCCTCTTTTGGTTTGTCTGGATCTTCGAACATCAACTCTCATGCTATCTTTATTGGTTTATTGGCTTTTGAATATCCTTTCTATTCTAGTATCTCATGATTAGACATCCCCACTTCTTCTTCCTTAGCTATGCACACCTTTAATAAGTCTTGTGTGATTGTTTCTTACAAAACATTAGAACTTTTATTATTAATCACATTTAAACAAAAATATGTATAATCTTTTCCTATAGAATGTTTTATGTTCCCAGAGATTCTAAATATAACTTTTTCATCTTCAATCCCATGTGTTAGCTTTTAACTATGCACATCTATTAATGATTTAGTCATAGTTAGGAAAGGTCTACCTAAGATCAAATGAGTCTTTACTTCATCATCCATGTCCAAAATCATAAAATTAACCAGAAAGATGAACTTATCAACTTTTCCCAAAGCATCCTTAATTATTCCCTTAGGATATTTTATGGATCTATTAGCTAATTGGATGATCATCTTAATTAGTTTTTGTCCACCAAGGCCTAACTTATTAAACAAACAACATGGGATCAAATTTATGCTAACACCTAAGTCTGTTAATGTCTTATCAAAAGATAAAATACTAATAATGTAAGGGATAGTGAAACTCCCTGGATTCTTTAGTTTTTATGGTATTTTTGTTTTGGAAGATGATCAAATACTCTTCACTCAATCACACTATAGATAACTCTTTCAGCTTCTTCTTATTTGAAAAGAGATTCTTTAAGAAATTTGTACACTTTAACTTCTATAACAAAGTTTCTAAAAAAAGTATGTTAATATGAAAGTATTTAAAAATCTCTAAAAACTTACAGAATTTATCATCTTGATAGTCATTTTGTAGTCGATTTGGATACTCTTTTGATGTTTTCTTTGTTGGCCCTTTACTTTTTCCTTCTTCTTTCTCCTCCCTTTCTTCACCTTCTACCATCTCTTTTCCAATTTCAAGCTCTTCTTTTTCTTTCACCTTTTCGTTCCTAACTAACTCCTTTCCACTCCTCAATATGATGGCTTCCAGTTATGCTTTTATTATGGGCGCGTGGTTAATTAGGAGTTTCCTTTGTTGCTCTTTATAAACCTATTTAACCAAATCTCCTATATGAAACTCCAAGGTACGTACGAATGCTTTAACCTTTTGGAAATGATCCTCAGTTGTGGTAATGAACTTTGCTATAAGCTCTTTCATGCTAGGTACATTTGAATGTTGTCTCCATCTTAGATTAAAAGGGAATTTATATGAAATATTATTGATGAATTTTTTGCCTATAAAGTCAACGTATTCTACTTGCTCTCCAACGCTATATGTTTAACACTCCTGGCTTGAATGTCCTCCCATATACATATTACAAAGCATCACTTGATAAGTCATCGATTCTAGTTAGAACATACAATTTGGCTTCTAAGGTGGGATCTTTGTCTTGCATTGCTCCAATGGTACGTATTCATGTCAATATCCTTTATGAGCTCTTGGAGCTACTCAGGATTTTTGAAACTCATTATACCTCTAGAGGGTACATAAATAAATTGCTTAGTTAAAAAATAAAGGCCTTTATGGAAGGTTTACATAAGCATGCCCATGTTAAATCCATAGTGTATACACTTCCTTTGTATGTCCTTTCATCATTCCTAAGCTTTTTAAAGGTTTTTTTTACTCCCACTGTTGAAAAGAAACAATCTTGTTATGTAATTTAGCTAAATGAGAAGGAGGAAAAAACTTGATAAGAAAAGTTTCCTCTAATTGATTCCAAGAAGTGATGGAGCCAAGCGAGATAGACTTAAGCCAAAACTTGACTCTACTCCGTAGTGTAAACAGGGAAAATCTTAATCACACAACTTCTTCTAGGATACCATTGAGCTTAAATGTGTCACAAATATCTTGGAGATTGAAGATATGAGCGTTTGGGTCTTTATATGACAACCCATTGAATTGAACATAATTTTGAAACAATTGAATCATTTATGACTTAATTTCGAAGATGGCGATCTTTGCCCTTGGTCTATATATATTGGATTCTGTGCCTTATAGGGAGGTTCTCAATAAATCTACTATGGTTAACTGTGCTCATATTCCTAACTCTCGATCCATATTTTCTATTTATGAATAAGGGACCTTAAACTTCATGATACTCTTCGACTTCTTCTCTTTCAAATCTCTCCTATACATTCTCTCTACCTTGAGATTTGGTTCAAACAAGTTTGAAGGATGAGTCTTGGTTATACAAGGCAATACTAACTTTAAAAGTGAGAGAGCAAACAAAATATGAAGTAGAGAAGATTTCTTAAACCAAAAATAGAGCAGAAAATAAAAATTGCAAAAACTCAAAACAAATAAAGGCAAAAAATAAGAGTAAAGATGATTAGTCTAACAAAGAACAAAAAACACTTAATAATTGACTTAATTCCCCAGAAAAGGTGTTTAAAACTTAATAATGTGTATAATGTGCCTAATTTTTAAATAAAAATAAACAAAAAAAAATATCAAACACCCCAAAAAAAAGTGCATCTATCGCTAAGTAGTAAATCTAATGTGAGCCTCGGTTGTCGATCCACAAGAACTATAACTATCAGTGAAGTCCTATCTCTATTATTTAGCATATTTAATAGATGATTGGCTGGGTGATTAATTAAAGAAATAAATAAAGTAACTAAAAGTAAATTCCTAAGACAACTTATAAGAATTAGCAAACAAGTTAGAAGCTGTGATCTAAGTCGTTAATCCCTGTAGGATGCAAATATAATCATTATTGAACCTTGATTTAACATGCTTTCCAGATTTTTATTAGGTCATAAGTTCCCAAAGGTAAATCATACTCTCTCTCAAGTTATACAATTCTATTCAACTTGATAAATTGAGTGAAAGTTCTCTCTATCTCAACTTATCAATTGAATACATTAATGTGTTCTATGAAACCTATTGTTTCGATTAGGTTCGCACCTAATCCGGACATCTTATATAAATCTATCTCTAGGTCTACATGTAAGATGTATTGTTTATGATTGATTTAAAACATAAATTTGATTTCTTAATCTAAATATATGCAATCATATCACTAAAATTGAAGTTGACATTTGCATAATAATTAAAAGCTAATGTTATTGATTCCATTATCAAATCTAATAATAATATGGAAATTCAATGTTAAAGCAAGAAAACAATGAAATATTATGTCCTAGAGTTCATAATGAACTAAATCCTATGAAAGGATTAGTTCCAATACATCACGAAATCCATAATAATAATCATAAGAAGAAAGGAAATATAGGTGCTCATGGTTATAAATCTTGAATCCTTTGACTCCTTTATGATTCTTATTGTAAAATCCAATCTTGATCATGAGTTTGATGTGTTTAGATTTGTATTTCTCCTTAAATCTTGTACAAAACCCTTAAAAGATAACTTAGGACTTGTCTTCTCCCATTTCTTGGTTGCTTAGAGGCTCAAAAGGCAAGCAATTATAAGGAATAACAAAATTTAGGTCAAATACATGTTGGAACCTACTAAAGCCATGACCATGCATGGCTATCTCTGGTTAGAAACCATGGGTAGGGCCATGGTCGTGGCTCTAGCCGTGACTCTGCTAGCTTTACACTTCTTTTGATAGGCCATGACTCAGTTAGCTTTACACTCCTTTTAGTATTTTCACTATAACTTCTTCTCTACTTATCCTTTAACCATGAATTTTAATGTGGTGCTTCCTAACTTGATGCTCTAACTCATCAAATTAATTTCGCATCTTTTCTAATTCTAAAACTGTATAAGAATGCCCAACAAAGTCCTAAAAAACATAAAAAATCATTAGAAACTATATAAGAATCATCTTATTTAAATAATTAACTAAATATGCACATAAATTACATGGATTTTCCTCTTAAAACTCAAAATAATCATCATAAATCATGCCTAACAGATTTATAGTTTAAGTATTATCATGTGCCTATACCATTTATAATAATGACATTGGACATTCTTGTAATTTTCTACTCGTTAAAATGCTTGGAATCATGTTGCTTTTCTAACAACTGGTTACCTTGGCTATGGAAATCACATTTACAATAAGATTCACTTTTTCCCTGGCCTCTTCCATCACATTTCTTTGACTGGGCTAATGACTCCTCCTTTACTTAAAAATCCTTTTCATCACCTTTGTCACTAGGCCTGTTCAACCTTGCTTCATGTGCTTATAAAGAACCCATTAGATCATCAAAGGAAAATATAGACAAGTCTTTAGATTCCTTAATAGTGGTAACATCATAAACAAAATTTACAGTTAAACGCTTTAAAATTTTTTCAATAATAGCTTGATCATTAATTTCCTCTCTAGAAGACCTCATTTGACTTATAATTATAGATACACTTAATAAAAACCTTGGACAAATTCATTATTATTCTGAAACAAGGTCTTAAATTCATGTTGAAGAGTCTGAAGTTTAACCGTAATTACCTTTCATGACCCTTAAAACCCCTTCTATAGAGATAACTAAGCCTCTTTTGATATTTTTGCTGTAGCAATTTGAGCTCATGGATAGCTTGTTAAATGAAGAATAATACCTTGGATTCACTCTTTTTATTCTCTTTCAACTTTTCTTCTTCATCTGGGTTAGCAAATCCTTTCTCCAACAAGTCCCATGAATCTTAAGGCTTGAACAAGGTCTTCATCTTGATGATTCAAAACTCATAATTCTCACATTTAAATATGGGAATCATATATCAAGACAAGCTAATAGAATTCAAGTTTGCTCCCATGGTTTGTATATTGCTTTGATACTAATTTTGTTATAGAATTTAGAAAACCTATACAACAAGTGACAAACGAATGTTAGGGAAGATGAAATAAAAGCACCGTTGTAATTTGAAAAGGTATATATAAAGGAAGGATAAGAACAAAATTGAAAACACAAATGATATTACTACTGTGTTATTCATAAATGAAGGTGCCTATTATATAGACTTAACTATAATGAAAAAAGTGAAAAAAACTCAACTAGAATTAGAAAATTAATAGCCCACATATAACAGTCATTTTCTCAAACAAGTGGTGAGCATAATTGATAACTAAAACTAACATTAACAAAAATAAGGACATGACCAATAAACACAATAGTAAAACAAATTCGTAAAAGTTAATTCACTTTTGAATCACAATTTCAATAAAACATGCTATCTTAGGCCTTGAGAGATTAACACATACTTTGACAACTTAAAGAATGCTATGCAACTACCATTATATGATGTGGTTCAGAATATCATTGATGACATAAGCCTTTGTCTTAGTCAATTGCATCCCTATTTACAAAGTACATTCACATGTTTCATGTAGCTTTTCACCTTTAAAACATTGCACCATCTCCAGAGATATTTTGGTTTATGCATCAAATCAAACATGCGAGAAGTATTCATATGTTATAACTTAAATTTTAGGACAAAAATTGGATTTCTCCATCTCTCCTATGGAGAAGTAAGAGTGGAAGATGAATTTTATATTTCTTAGTCTAAATGATGGTAGTAAATGGCTGTTTAGATTTATGTAAGGGATGATAGCCCTTACTTCAATAAGAGATATAAAAGTCATACAATGTTGTAAATTCAACCTTAAATTCTATTGGATAAGAATTTTTTTCTCTCTCTAGAGATGTATTGTTGTATAAGGATGCCCTATTAGAAATTGGTGTCTCAAATAGAGAAAAACATGTGTTTTTTTAATCCTTATCCAATTTCATTTTCCTTCAAGTCTTTGACTCCTTAACCTTTTATGTAATTGTGCAAAGAAGAATTTATTGAAATTAATGAATAAGCTTAATAACAAAAGTCCTAATGTCACTTCTGGACCTTTAAATAAGAGGAACATGGGACTTTAATTAGATAAGATACTATTCTTATTAAGTCAGCTGAAAATGTTTAGGTTGAGTTAATGGTTGAGGCAACACAACTAACTTATGTTCTAATAAAAAAAACACCTAGTAAATTGTTAAGTTGAAGGAAGAAGTCTTCTATCCTCAATGGCACATGATGATAACTGACTCCATTTTTGGCACTAGTGGTATTAGTCTAAAGGTCTTTAGTGACATCATCCTCTTAAGGGATTGAACATATTTGAATGAAGAAATGAAACTTGATTGCGGTTGGCCACATATAAAATTAGCTCAAATTATTCTATCTTTCATGTACAATTTAACAATTTAATTTGAGACCAACATTCGGCAAGCGTATCGATCGAATCAAGTAATAAAGTGGAGTATATTTAAGACTCCGAGTATCAATCACACGAGGTAGTTTATAGGATGTAAGTACTAAGTCAATCGGATTACAATTATCTAGAGAACACTCAGCTTTATGATTTTTTAGAAAATAATTAACTACAAGCTAATATAAAATTCCTATAAAAATTCCAATATATTGTAACATAGTCACAGGTTGCTTTTCCTAATTTATTCAGTTAAGCTTTGGTGGTAAATGATTTAATTGATGGAGTAGTGATGCTTAATCTAGGGTCTTCTCTACTTCAAGGCAGTGCTATGGTTAAGACACTGTCTTATCTGTATTGGTCCTATCCTGGCGGATGAACCATTAATCTTTTATCA
>JAOXYD010117627.1:0-11289 GCA_028565735.1 Pinacopodium congolense | reverse complement strand
AACCAATTTATTCATGGGTATGTTGAATTATTTTTGCATCAATGATAAATTACATGAATCAAGGTGGAAATAAATTCTTTTAACTAGAAATCTGTTTTATTGAATTTCAACACGATTTATTTTTATTGTCTTTAATATTGCATCTTAACCAAATTCCCCACTTTTGTTTAACTTAATTGTTTAAAAGAAATAAACCACAATTTCCTGAGGAAACGACCTTACTCCACTATGCTACGTTAATATTCTGAGTAGGTTAATTATTTTTAGATGATTTAACATTCACCATTAGTATTAGTCATTATCAAATGAACAAGCCTAGGTTCTCAAGACTCTAATATCATCTAACACGACACAACAACATGCTACTCCAATCTAAAAGTAACAAAAACACAAACTTAATACACGATTTGTTAAGAACTCAAAAAGTAGATAAAAATCTTAAGAGAAGAGTGTATTTAATTCAAAATAGGCAAAAGATTATGCAAGAATGTAAAAGATAAATATTTATATGTGTTACAAACCCCAAAATCTAATAATAAGGATAAAATCATCTTTAATTTTTCTAAATAAAATAAAATACTTAAAATAAAAATTATCCTAAATAGAAAACGCAAATATAGTCTTTAACAACGGTTTGGTGTTGCTATCAATGGTGCCACTTATGTGTGTCGTTGATCTCCTGGCTTTTGATTTCCAGCTCCGCATCAAGTTAACAAAAAATAAAATTTAAATGAAAGGAACAAGATTAAAGTAGAATTTTTATAGGTTATGTTTTGTAATTATTTATTATAAAGCTTATCTTAATTCTTTTAAAATGTTTAATGAGTCTAACTCATATATAAGGCATTCATGTTTGGTGTTTATATATATATTGATTGTATAGTAAAGAAAATTGTAAGGAAAATTATTTAAATTATCCTTTTTAATACATTAAAATTTTAAAAAATTATTTTAAAATATGTATTAAAATTTATGAAAAATTAGTGTTCACAAATATTTATAAAAATATTTTGGAAGAAGCTTTAGATCTAAACACTCGTCTTGCATCCCGACAACAGACTTTGGGAATTGGACTGACATCAAATTGCATCACAATGGGTGTTCATTAGGATCTTCTAAAGTCGAGCCTCCAAATTGTGATGACCTAACCATTGAAATTATGCTATGCGGGATTTCAAAGTTATTAGCATTGACTCTGGGATGCATAATGCTAGACACAGGTCTACCTCGGTTCCCTAAAGCTATGTCCATCGCGATTGGTTCTCTATGATCTACATGAGGTCCTACAACTACATGTTCTTCAAGATTCATTTTTACAGGTTCAAGTTTAGTGTCACTCGATGTTCCTATGTCTAATGGGTCAGACGGTATCACGCGAGCTTCTTTCTTCTTCTTCCTTAACGTACGGTAGAGTTCTTGATTCAAGTGTAATGGCTCGACACGTAATCTCGAGTATGCATACAAGTTCAAATAAAAGACTAAAAAAAATAAACACATAAGGAAAATAAATTAACCAAAAAGCAAATAAGGCACACAAAGCAAAATAACGAAAAAATAAGTACAGAAAAATTGTAAAATAAAATTTTACAAGTTCTAAAGAAATTAACACCAATTTTCCTAATATTAAGGTCAATTTATCCCTGGCAATGGTGCTAAAAACTTGTTGCGTTGGTTAGGTGAATTTAAAATTACCGGTGATTTTGAATTGATTTTACTTTAAAAACCAACAGACTTCTTAGGCAAGTGCACATAGCGCAAAAGTAATAAATTGGAGTAATATTTCAGACTCCAATTATTGGTCCCACGAGGAAAAAGTTACTTAATTACTAGGTTGATCGGATTACAATTATTTAGGAAAAATCTAGAAAATTTGATTGAAAATTAGAAAATGACTTAAAATTGACTACTCTGGCTTAAACACTTCAAAATTTATTTTAAATTGCTTCTAAAAAATTTTGAAAATTACCAAAAGTGTAAATTCTCTATGGATTAGATGATTGATGGCTTAATTGAGATTTAAAATAAATTTAAAATCTTATTAAAGTCCTTCACAAAATCAAAATAAAGTTATGGTTAAGACTTTTCTTTTTCTCCATTTAATCTTATTTAAAGTTTGGTTATGCCTTAAAATCAAGTAAATGGGGATTAATTTCAAGAAGGTGAGTTCTCGAAAGTTAACTTTAGAACTCCAACTTTCACCAAAAATCTAGGTTTGGTCATGCAAGGATTAATTCATGTTGCCCAATATTTCTTATGAGATGAAGAGAAACTATACAATCTTTCTTTAAAAGTAAAGGGTAAACCCTACATAATCTTCTTTTAAGGGTAAAAAGTAGCCCCTCAGAGCAATCTAATATCAAATACCATAAAAGATTGCATAACTTAAATGTTATGCTTAATCAACAATGTTGAACCAAAAGGAGGTTCTAATTTTGGTTTTGAAGATTAAAAAAAACTTTTTTAATACTAATTTTAGTTATGCATAAAGTAAGATCAATCAAGTTTAAAATTGCATTTACTTTGTATTAGTTTTTCAAAAAGTGCATAAATTTTCATTGATCAAGACATTTTAAAATTTTTAGTTTAATTGATGATTTTTTTTATCACTAAATCACTTTAAGAAACTTTTTGAACTTGGACTAGTCAAGTTTATATTAAAAGTTTTGAAAATTTTGAAAAGGTGTATAAATTTTCATATTCCAAGGCATTTTCTTTGAAATTCAATTGAAAGGTCATGATTTCTAAATTTTTTAATAAAAGTTTTGAAAATTGTGTGAATTGGTTTTCAGCTAAAAAAATTGTTTTGGGATGTTCTAAACTAAGATGAATAAGCTGTAAATTCTGGGAAAAATTTTGTAAAAATACTAGTCAACTTGTAGTTAAGGATTGACAACTATTATGTTGAATTTGATAGATTAGTTTCAAGACAATGGTTGATTAATTGTAGAATTTAGGCAGACTAGTCAACTTGTGTGTTAGAGTGATTGATGAGTTTAAGTTAGTGGTCAACTAGTCTGGGGCTAATAATGATAAAAACTATTTCCAGGTTTTGTCTAATGATATTTTTTATGGGTCTAACAAATAGGAAACACTTCTAACAAATTTTTAAGTTTGTTAAGATATACATATGAGTCCTAAGGGTGGTTAAACAATCTTTATGAAGTTTTATGAATGTTTTAAGCATTTTTAAGTGATAAAAGTTGGTGTTGAATTGTTTTTGAGCATTCATTACAAGTATTTATGATTTTAGGAAGGAATTTTTTTATTCTTATTCTAATAAAAAATTGATTGATGCTGATTTTTAAAAGCTTTTAAATGTTTTTAAAAGTTTATTTTTCATCTTGATAAGCTTTATACATATATGAGCCCTTAGTTATAGGAACTTTAATTAAGACACCTTTGAGATGTAATTCAATTGTAAAGGGACTCTTGAATTATTGGGATTTATTACTGAAAGGTCCCTATTCACATTGAAAGAAGATTTGTAAAAGATTTCTTTTGACCTTCGTAAAAGAAGAATAGTATTTTAAAGGTCATTATTCGTTTAAAGAGGATTGTTTTTCGTAAAATTTCCAATAAGTAGTTGGACAGAAGACTAGACAAAGGTTTTTTTATTGAATCACTATAAAATTTGGTTTATCATCTCTCTCTATCCTAAATCTTCATATTAATTACTTTTAAATTTTATTTATATTTATATTGTGATAATTGGAATTATCATACATATCGTTATATATTAAATTGTGGTTAGGGATTGCATCTTTCACAATATCGGTTTAGGCTTTAAGTTTAAGAAATTTTTAATCATTTAATTCACCCCCTTCTCTTAGCTGCCATTAAGGCTAATAATGGGTATTAGAGTTGGGTTCACTCATTGCTTATAAATTTATAACAAAATTAGGAGTAAAGATCGATATGACACATTCAATAACTTCATCTAATCAAAAGGGGAAAATGTGAGTAAAGTATCCTTCTTTGATGGGAATGACTATTTATATTGGAAAGGTAGGATGAAATTCTTTCTAATGATCAAATATTTGAACATATAAGAAATAGTCTTAAATGGTCCATACATTCCACCAAAGTTATAGGAGACTAAAAGGACCTTAGAATAAAGGGAAGAATGGAATACTAAGGATAAAAGAGTGATTTCTTTTCAATTAAATAGAAATAAGTTTAATAGGGTGCTTATGTATGAAAGATCACATAAGATTTCACACACAATAGAGGCTATACACGTGGCTACAAACTAAGTAAAGGAGAGCAAGGTGTCAATGTTCACTTACCAATATGAATTGTTTCACATGTAACATAAAGAGAGCATTTCAAGCATGTAAACTAGAAATACATACAATAGGGTGCTTATATATGAAATAGCACATAATATTTGGCACATATTAGAGGTCATACTTGAGGCTACAAACCAAGTAAAGGAGAGTAAGGTATCAATGCTCACTCAGCAGTATGAATTGTTTCACATGTAAAATGAAGAGAGCATTTTAGGCATGTACATTAGATTCATTTACATCATTAATCTACTACAAGGTTTAGGAAAATCATATAATAATTTCAAATTGGTAAAAAAAATTCTTAGGTGTCTCTCAAAGACATGGGATACCAAAGTGACAACTATTTAAGAGGCTAAAGATCTAACTAATTTACCTTTGGAAGTGCTCATTAGCTCCCTCTTTATATATAAAATAAGACTCAAGGAGATGATGAAGGAGAAGATGGTGACAAAGAAAAGAGACTTCAAAGAAGGTAAATTTGATATTAAAAGGAAAATTTTGAACATTATTTATTTTAGATGTAGTAAATGGTGACATATGAAGTCCTAATTCCCACTTCTCAAAGACAATAAAAAGAACAAGACAAGTTGTAAGATGGAGAAGAAGAAGAACAACAACAAGAAGCAGGCACTAAAGGCTACTACATATGATGAAATAAGCAATTATGAGAGAAAATATTCAAAAGAGGAGGTAGCTCATATATGCTAAATAGGTATAGAGGATAAGGTACCCTCTTGTTCTCATTTATGTGATGATGATGATGAATTGCCATATGATGAGTTGGTAAAATTTTTAGAGACTATGACTTGAAAAAGAAAGAAATTATCTTTTAAGTATAAGGAAGCTATTAAAAATTTAAATGCATGCATGCTAGAAAATTAAAAATTGAAAAATGAAATGCATGATTTATTAAATGTTAAGAGTGTAGAAGTTTCCTATAATGTTTATGTGTATAAGTTGGTGCATGAAAATGAAACTTTGGAAAAGGAAGTGAATCCCTCAAGGAATCTATAGCTAAATTTATAAAGGATAATGAAAAATTATAATGCATTCTTGGAACCCAAAAGGCTTCTAATGATAGGCACAATTTGGAATTCACTCAAAAGAATGTTTCTACTAATGCCAAAGCCAAATATGTGAAGGGTAATAAGTTAGATGACGAGGATGTAACTAGGCTTTTATTTGAAAATATAGCATCATATTTTTTATCTAACCTAAGAGACAACATCATCCATTCATAAATGGTATAAGGAAAAAGTCTAGGAAGGAAATGTATCTAAACAAAAATAAGCATAATTTTGATAGCAATACACAACTCCAACATAACTCGTCATACCCTTATAAATATAAAGAAAAATAGTATATTTCATTATCATAACTTTATGCATATATGCATAAATCTAGTTGCATTTTTCTTTTATAACTCAAGTTCCATTATCATCAAAGGACGACATATAATGATAAGAGAGTTAGAAATGTATATAGGCGTAAGGACATATAGACTTATTCTTATTTATATGATGATCATATGATTTGTTATTTTTGTGGATGTTTGGGTAATATTGAAAATTTTTATTATGACAAACAAAGATTTTAGTTTAAATCATCAAGAGGTTAGAATGCTATAAAAATTACTAACCCCTAAATACTCAAATTAGTGTGGTTACTTAAAATGAAATGAATTCGTTATTTTGTAGGAACTAAAGAAGAACAAATGGTATGTAGATAGTGAATGCTCAAGGCATATGATTAGTGATGCATTTCAATATCTCCCTAAAAAGCATGGACACTTTTAGATGGGTAAGATAATTAGAATTAGAAAGGTTAGTAAGGATGATCACACTATAATTGATAATATGCTTTTGGTTGATGGCCTGAAGTATAATTTACGAAGTTTGTACCAACTTTATGATAAAGATATCAAAGTGTGTTTTAAAGGAAAATCTTGTATTATTTCTAGAGTATTAGATAACAACATTACTTTTGTTGCCTTATTGCATCCAAGTGTAAGGGGGTGGGGATGAATTGGAATTAATTTGTTTTCTAAACTAACAACCTAAGCTACATGAACCAATTTTAATTATATGTAATCTCTAAAACAAAAATCAACCTATACAATATGCTAAAGCTTATGAAAATTTAAATCAAATTCAATTAATTATAACAACAATCACAAGTGCATAAATTTAAGTAGGAAATGGAAAGAACAATGCACCAAGATTTATAAAGATTCAGCCAAACCACTTAAGGCTAGTCCTCTCCCAAGACACTTGATGTTGGAGTTTCAACTATAACAATCTTTCTTAAGGTGAAGAGTAACCCTTACGAAAACTTCTTCTTTTTGCAAAGGAAGTGAAGAGCAACTTTTATAACAACCTTCTTACATAATGAAGGTGAAAAGCAACCTTAAAAATCTTAATTAAGGGTTTTACTCCCAACGGGTGAAGAGTAACCCTTACAAATCTTACTCAATATGCATAAAGAGTAACCCTTGAATCAAAACTAAAATACAAAAAATTTAACTCTTAAAACAGCCCTCCAAAAATCACTATTTCAACGTCAATTTAAGCATACATAATTAACATAATATCTTGATTAAAAATGATGTAATAAGGGGCTCTTCATGAAAATTATACAATATGAAACTTAATGCATTCCTTAATGCTCGTCTAGTGCATTAACTAATATATATCATTCCAAATTCGTATTTAACATCCAAATAGCTCAAACATTCTTTATAACAGGTGAAAAGAAACTTATTAACAATCTTTTTAAATGGAAAAGATGAGATTTTATCAATATTAACAACACATACAATTCAGATCCCTAATTAACACATCCAAGCACACCTATAATGGTGTTTCTCTAAAAGTAAAACAATAAAAATGTATATAAAAATTCAAGCCATGAAATTCAGTATAACACGCCTCCTAAAACCTCAATAGAATAGAAACCAATTGATTGAAGTAAAAAAAATGAAACTTAAAGCATCATAGAACAAGGTTGAAAAAATGAAATACAAGCGCTATCAATATGACAGCCTTTGAATTTCAACTCATGAAACCAATGTTTCTAACATTATAAGGACACAAAATCAACAAAATTAATCTCTTGGATGCTAAAAAAATTAGATAAAAATAGATTGAAACAATAAGAACGCAATTATTGCTTGAAATAATAAGATTGAGTCCAAAGAAACATAAAACTCACAAAACTTGAGCAACGTCACTTTGTAGCTTAAATCTCTTGCAAAACGGTATAAGAATTGAAACAAATGCTTTAGTACTCTTATTTATAGGTTAAGAAGTGAATTGAGTATTGGGGATATTTTATTTGCTGTTAGAGTGAATAAAAATGTTATAAAAATGATTATGGAAATCAATCCCCTGCATTGGTTGACCAATTCTCTATTTAAGAGCACAAAACATATAGAAAAAAAACTTTTCAAACCATTTCTTTCAATCATAAATCAACTTAAACAAGTTATAAATCATTTTCTATAAGAAATGAAAATTAATAACTAAATCAAAGTTTATCTTAGTTTATGACCAATTAAACATATTTTCAAAACTTTCAACTTAAACAATTTTAAATCATTCAAAAGATTTCTAAAACTTCTTAAAACCAATAGTCATACAAAGACTTAACTTAAACAAATCCAACGACATTTAGACAACTTCAATCAAGTTTTAAAAAACTAAAAAATGCTTTAAAATTTTGCATATCTTCGTCTTGATTATGAAACTATATACCTATATGATATTCTAAATCAATTCCTGATATGTCAATGCCATAATCAAATTCAACTAGTAACTAAAATATTTATCCAAAACCTATATGCAAATACTCATGCAAAAGTGAGCCTTTTTCAAGCAATAATTGAGATCAAGTTTAGTTTACATACCAAAACATATTTCTAAACCTACCTGTGTCTGATTAGTTTAGTCTAAATTATCCTAATTAATTATCAAATTAAACAATTAAGTGTAATTTCTTATAACAACTTCAAAACCAACAATTACGATAAGTATACCAGTCAACAAGTAATAAAAAGGAGTATTTTTATAACTCCAAAATATTGAACCCACAAGGAAAGTTAATGACTAATAGGTCACTTAGATTACAATTATCTAAAGAGATCAAGATTACTAAATTAAATGAGTTAGATCAACTAAATTATCTTAGAAACTTCCAACTTATGTAATGGTTTCCAAATGGCCTAAGAATTGCCAAATTGATTAATTAGCTAAGGATTAGGCATTGATTGACTTAATTAAGTTATGAAAAGGATTAGGATGTGTAATCTAGGGTATTCACTAAATCAAGATAATGATACAGTTAAGATAATGCTTTATCTCTAATCATCCTAAATTAAAGTTGGGTCATTCATCAATGTTAGGCATTATTAAAGTTTAAGAATTTGTAATCCTAAAATCTATCTTCTAAGACTGGTACCCTTATAATTAACCAAAGTTTGGTCATTCGTTGAATAAAATTATGTTGTTTACTAAATTTTCCAATGATTAAAATAGATAACTATCAGATTCTTAATCATCTTTCTTCTTACCTTAAGTGGCCAATTCAAGATAAGCTTTAAGAACTCAAAATAAACACAAATCATTATCCAACATGTTATAGAAACTCAGCCAATTCGTTTAACAACCTATCCTTAACAAAAAAGGATATTAAAACAACATAGATAACTAAGGAAAACTAGGTTCAACCATAACAAAGAGAATGAAATAAATGACATGAAGGGTTTAGATTTCACCAAATGATGTTCCAAAGTGATACATAACCTTCGATCACCTTAACAAACTCCTAAAAATCCTTAAAACTTTTTGAAATTACAAATAACAAAGTTGGAAAATAAAGAAGAAAAGAAAACCTAACTTAAAGGAAGAAAGGAGAAATCCTAATCTAATCTAATCTAATCTAAGGTACTCTAATGTATGTTAATATTATGAAAAAATGAGTTCTTTACCTTCATATATGTCTTAGTTATAAGTTGTAAGCAAGTGAAGTAAGTTGCAGCCAATAGGAAGGAAGATCTAGTTAGAAACATCTCAACTACTACTTAAACATCACTTGAAAGGGAGTTAAACAACGTTGTTTTACTGCCACCATTTAGGTCCCAAAGAAGAGTTAAATGCGAACCTTATAGACTTAAATGTGGGCTTGCTTGATACCATCATTTAGTCCTATTTTTACTCCAATATTCACATTTTATCTTTTTTTTTCACTTCAATTAAGCTTCAAGTTGTAAATTAAACAATTAAAGACATAAATTAACTAATTAACCATCAAAATAGGGGTGGGTTAACATCAAAACATCATGAAATATCATATAAAATGAACCCTTATCAATTCCCACACACTAAAACATTTGCTTGTCTTCATGCAAATCAATCCATCATCAATTTCAAAATAACATATAATTGTAGCAAAAATAAACAATCCATTAAAACACGTCAATAAAACTTTTTCTTAATCATTCAATCATCAAACAACTTGTATTTTATCGCTTGGTTGAAAGTTCATTCAATCTTTTTACGTGAAGATGAACATTTTGTTATGAACATTCCTGGTTACTCAATTGAGTAACCTCGCATCAACTAGTAACACTACTCTTTAACTTTGATCGATTGTTTCGAAGCTAGCAGAGTGAATAAGAACACGCTTACTTTTTACTTTTAAGCACTTTTTCTTCCTTTTCATTTTCATTTTTAATTTTGTATTTTGTATTTTGATTTATTTTTTAATTAAAACAAGATATGAAAATGTCTAAAAGAAGTTCCAAAAAATCTTGAAAAAATACATTTTATACCTAAAAAATCATAATGCTCATTGCGTATCCATTATCTAAAATATGAAATAATCCAAGTCAAATGTTAATAAACATGATTAATTTGAAAATATAGCATCTGAAATTTTAAAAACAATCGAAATCAAAAGGAAAAATGTCAGTGATATGTATAAATTAAAAAAATTCACAAATTATGTATTATCTTGAAAATTATGATAAAATGATGAATTTTAGGACTAATAAATATAAGTGAGAAATAATATATCCTTCCCCCACACTTAAATTAAACAATGGTCCCTGATATTCATAAAACCATAAATAAAACATAAAAGGGAAGATAAAGGAAGGAAAGCACCCGAAATAAGAATAATAAGCTTGCTTAATGCTTTGCTAAAGTGAATATTGAAATTCGATCATTACTTGCATCAATTGAAAATGATAAATATAGAATGAAAACCAGAAGAAAATAATGATAAATACATACTCCATATATAAATGAATAGCATCAAATTACATTATGGAGCTAATATACATTAGAATAAGCCAAAATAATAAGTAGTTAAAACACAACTGAATTAAAAGATAACTGAAAGAAAACATTGAAAATAAATAAGAAAAGCACATGCCCATGAACAAAATGTGTAAGCCAAAAAAAACTAAGCATCGGGACTCGGTCCATTTGCTTACTGATGCTCCTCTATCCTTTTTAATCGCTGAGCTATACCATCCATCCTCTACTCCATCCCATCCATTTGAAAAATAATAGTAGCCAGGCTCAAAATAATAGCCATCAAATCATTAGAGGGTGGCTTAGAAGGTGGGACTGATGTAAGAATATAAGCATTTGCTGGTGGAGGCCTATGCACACTCGGAGTGGCCTTAGAGAAAGCCTCCCAGTACCTTCTACAAGTGTTAGCTCATGTATGGGTGTTGGAGTATCGACATTATTAACTCGCTCACCCACTTATAAGGGCTTAAAGATAGTTTTCCTCCACTTCTTACAAATTCGATAATAAGACCATAACTACATAGTGTAGTAAGAAATAGAATTGGTGGGCTAAACTACCACTTCACCATCAAAAGAGACACATGCTACCTCAAATATCCTTGTAAATAAGGTTATAAAAGCTTCTCTTTGCTTAAAAAAGATTAGGTTGTTGATAATTGTGTTTTAGTATGTACTTTTCTAAGTGT